>JAODAL010019823.1:0-70992 GCA_025379985.1 Phyllomedusa bahiana | reverse complement strand
AGCTACAACGCGGAAAAAAGTGCCCCAAAATCTTTAGTAAGTGGGAGATGGGCAGGGGTAAACTCTTGGCCAATAGCCCAAACCCTGAAAACTGGGCACCCCTACAGAAATTTAAATCCCGGGATGGGGTTGTTCTTCGTGACCCTGGGGAAATTGAACGGGCTTTCATGGAATATTTTGAATCTTTGTATCTTGCCGCCCCACATGATAACAGTAGGGTATCGTTGTTCCTGGATGGTGTCCGTATGCCAACTTTCTCGGAAGAAGCTAGATTGTTACCGGAGACAACAATATCTGAGGAGGAAGTATGTGACGTGATCACATCCTCAGCAAATGACAAAACCCCTGGCCCTGACGGTTTCTCAGCTGAATTCTACAAAATCTTAAAATCCCATATAGCACCATATTTAATCTAAAGTATACAATGAGATATACCTGAACTCTAGGACGATAGATTCCTTTATAGATTTGACAACTATAGTATTATTAAAACCTGCAAAGGATCCTTTGCTCATTACTTCCTACAGGTCTATCTAATTGTTGAATCACGATTTAAATTATTAGCTAAAATCAATCAGGCTTTGTGGCAGAGAGGCACTCCACCAGAAATGTCAGGATGGCAATTGCAGCCATTTTGGCAGCACAGGAGTCAGAACACGAGGTGTCAATGCTATTGAGCCTTGACGCAGAAAAGGCCTTCTACAAGGTCTCCTGGCCTTTCCTGGACACCGCTCTGAAGAAACGGGGTTTTGGTCAAATTTTCACTGATTTTCTCAATCTTTTGCATCTTAATCCCATGACATCTATAATGATAAATGGCCGCTCATCGCCACTTATAGACTTATTCAGAGGAACCAAGGAGGGCTGTCCACTATCGCCTATCCTCTTCAACTTGTCAATAGACCCCTTATTTTATCATATTTCCCAGTCCTCCGTGTTTCCCAGAATCACTAGAGATGGCCATGAATTAAAACTCTTGGTGTATGCCGATGATCTACTATTGATCCCAAACAAAATTTGGCTGCTGTCTTGGAGGAGGTCCGGGAGCTGGGAGCACTCTCTGGATACACAATAAATATTGATAAGAGTGAGGGGCTCCTGTGCAGCCTTTATGGTCCTCGGTGTACCCAATTAGGTGGTGTACCAAAAGTCTTAAATATCTTGGGATCTTTCTGCCACGGGGCCTGTCCCAAATCTACCCTAGAAATATAGATAGGTATGTCAACTCCTTGCATTACACTCTAAAAAGTTGGGAAAACATTCCGCTATCCTTTGCTGGTAGAGCACATTTCCTAAAAATGATTGAAATTCCGAGATTATTATACCTCTTTTATATGCTACCTATTTATCTTCAGCCATGGGAAGAAAAATTAATCAATGCAGCATATCATGGATTTATCTTGGGGGGGGGAAGAAAGACTGCATCCCCTTTCATATCCTACAGCAGCAAAAGCAAAATGGGGGATTAGGGTTCCCAAACATTACATTTTACAACTTGGCGGCTTTAAGCCGATACATCGCAGATTGGTCCCAACAAATGGCAATATTCACTTTACATTCCCTGGACAGCATGTTTTTATCTAACACCTCCCTGGTCAATTTTTTACATCTACCTTATGAACGAATTCCAGCCGAGATCCGTTCAAACCCGCTTCTCATGCCGGTTTGGCGTGCTTGGAAGAAGTTAAGGCAAATAATGGGTCTTTCTCCTTCTTACTCAATTCACCTCTCCTTGATAAATAATCCTGGCTTTAAGTCCGGGACCCCACATGGCACATTTAGAACCTTGCAGAGGTTGGGCGTACGGACCATCAGTCAATTGATTAACCTGAAAACTCACAAACCTTACTCCTTTGCAGAACTTCAAATAATATTTCCGGATATTAACTTCCTATTTTTTAGTTATTTACAGGCTCATAGTTATGTGACAGAAGTTATAAATAATTTAACCGCAGCAGACTGGGACTCGAATTTTGAAAGTGTCATTTTGAATCCATCTTCTAGACGGGCACACCTATCCCTTATATACAAGTACATATGGGATCAAATTGATTATGATAACACAAGGTCTCAAGTCAATCGATGGCGAGAGTATGACCCCTCCCTAACACCGGAGCTGATTCTATCAGCCTTAAACTCCCATAAGTATCTTCCCGCAGCCCGCTATACAGAAATGGCCCTGAAACTTATGCATAACACATATCTAACACCCATAAAAGGCCATAGAATGGGGATTTACACCTCAAGTAACTCTTTCAAATGTGCTGCCCCAAAAGTCACATTATATCACTGTATGTGGGACTGCCTGGAAATTCAGATATACTGGGGGGGATGTAACATACATATGACAATTCATAGTACACAACTTCACTCTTTCAGCACCGTGGGCACTTTTAGGGCATATGGACGGGGACACTACGAATCTTACTAGCAAGGACAGGCGTCTTCTGCACGTATTATCGGCGGCTGCAAGGAAAGCGGCTTTGCAGGTTTGGGTCCAGCCAATGCGTCCCTCCATAAAACTGTTCTTGGACAAATGCTTCTTTCTCTTAAGAATGGATTGGATTGATACAAACCAAAGGAAAGAAAGGAGAGTGAGCCATTTTTTTGACCTCTGGGAGAAACTGATCCTTACATTACCCACGGCAGCGCAAGACAACTTGCGGTCCTGTTTTGAGAATACAGGCTGGTATCTGGGGTGTCAATTGGGGGGCAGCGAACTAATTCCGAGAGATGGTAGTAATAGATGTCCCACTGATCCCTACATGGTTAGCATACTCAATACTGCCACATCCTTTTTATTCAGTTAGGACTTTATGGGACGCTTTCCTAGGGAAAGAGATTTAATCATAAATTGATCCGGAAACCGTGATTGCCGCTTACAAACATGAAAGATACCGATAAGGGTAGATCTCCCAAAAAGTACAAAAGCCCTATCTGATGGATATACGTGTCGCGCTGGTGAGGTGGTTGTCCTTTTCTTTCTTTATTTCAGACTACTCTTCCTGGATCTCGAATATCTCATAGGTACAGAGAGTAAAACCTTCAATGATCCTACATTGGATGGGGGGAGGGCAGTGGGGCCGCAGGCTGAGAAGTTATGGAGCGTTGGACGGGCACCGTTGTCTGCCCGCCGGTTTTAAAACAGTTAAAATTACTTCCGAAGTGTGGTATACCGATGATATTAGAATACTTACCTGTGGATTCATATATGTCTATTGTAAGTGTCTGCAACATGACTTACTGATCGGACCTCCTATATATAATATACTGGATATTGGAATACTTACCTGTTGATTCACACATGTCTATTGTACCATGACTTTCTGATCATACCCCCTATATATAATATACTGGATATTGGAACAATTACCTATTGATTGACGTATGTATACTGTAAGTGTTTGTACAATGACTTACTGATTGTACCTTTTGTGACTACTGCACTGAAAGTTCTAATAAAAATAAGTTTAAAAAAAAATGCACCAAAGTTGTGCAAAACCGGCATTTTTAAATTGGCCCTTTTGGTGTAAACTGAAACTTTTAAATTAAGTGCTTTTGAGCCACCTTTCATGCATACTGGCGCCTGGTCAATCATGTCACCCTTCAAACCATGGGAATAAAAATAAGAATAAAAAGTCCATTCTAGGGACAGGCCCTTTGGGCGGATCTCCCCCAAGGGGAGGAAGAAGTGGGTTTACCAAAATTTGATAGGGGGCTAACCCACACCCAAACAAAGGTGAATCCCCCCTCTTTTAAAAAGGGGGTTTTTTCCCCACAAAAGAAAAAATTGAAAAAAAAAATTTAAACTTTTCCCCAAAAATTTATCGTTTTTAAAAAAATTTTCTGGACCATTTTTGTTTTAGTTTGCTCCATTTTTATCCATAGAAATTACAGCTGGTCCCAAAGGGGAATCCCGACCAAAACAAGACCCCCCCTCAGTCTTGGCTGCAATGCTCGAATTCACCCCTCCTCTCAGGCAACTACTGTCTTCTCCCCCGTTATTTAAATCACACAAATAAACTGCTTGCGAGTGCGACCCCCAGGTGCTTTTTAAATTTACCCCTTTCCCTCTGTACCCCCTTATTAATAATCAAACGTGCAAATAAAAAACCTTAACAGGTTTTTGCATTGAGAAAAAAAAAATCCAAAATTTGGTTCCCTGCAAGATTTGAACCTAGGACCCCTATGAAAGGCAAAAAGTGCTCCCCAATCACAAATTTGTAGCACTCAGAGCTTTTTTTACATAACCAAAACCTTTTTTTTTGGAACTAGATTGTGCGCACTGGGGTTTAAAGGATAGTAAATATCAAGCCTGCGGGGGTCAAAAGATATGTTTTAAGGAAAGGGCCCCTGGACCCTCGTCCCGGGTCGCGGGCGCATCCGGCCCCGACCCCAAGGGCGCCCCTCCCGCACCTCGGGCCCTGGGTCCGCTCACCCCGCTGCCCGTGCCCCCTTTCATTAAAACCGGGCCACGCCCCGGGTCCCTCCGTCTTTTCCCCTCGGCGGCGGGGCCCCGGGTTTTTTAAGGCGTGCGGGCGCCGGCATTTAAAAAAAGGAATTTAAAGGGACTTGGCCCTTTAATTTGGGTTTTTTTACCGGGCACTGTTTTCCTTTTTTTAAGCCCGGGCCCCTTCCTACACCCTTTCCCGGATCAAAAAGGTGCCCCACCCCTATTGTGAAAGCGTTCCAGAAAAGCCTTGTCTTGCCTTTTCCGGTACCACACCCCCTTTTTCCCTTAAACGTTTCCCACCACAAAAAACCTTGCCCCCTTTCCCTGACCTTCTCCCTGTCTACTTTTCACAAACCCTTTCACCGCCTCCCCAAACCCTTTCCCTCCCTGTCCCCAAACCGACCCCGTTTTGCCGATTCTGTTACCTCGCCCCCCTTTGGGCCGGGCCACCGCAGGCAAGCCCCCCATTGTTAATGACCTGGGGGACCCCCGCCGCAGAAAAAGGGTCCATCCCCGTTTGCGGGGGGGGCTCGGGTTTAATCCCGGGGACCCACTTGTTTTCCACTCCCTTTTTAACAAACACAGCCCTGATTTTAGACATCTTTTTTAGAAAAGGGGACCCGGGGGAAAACCCCTTTTGGTTTTGGTGGCGGTGCGTTACCCGCAGCCAATAAAAGGGTTTTTTCCCAAAACCCTTTGGGGGTGATGGGAAAACACAGACCCGGGGGAAACGGACTGCACAGTAAAGCCCTGGGGACTTAGAGTACCCAAAAGCGTCTGTGAAAAAAACCCCCAAGCCAGGGGACCAGGACACACTGTGTGCTGTCCAGATCACTGCCTGTGTCAAAGTGACACAGTTTAGAATGTGTTAGCATACATGAATATGCTAATACATTCCTAATTGTTAAAAAAAAAAAAATGTAACACAGTTCTCCCTTTATGGGATTAAAAAAAAAAAGTAAAAAACATAAAAAGTGTAAAAAATTAACAAAAAAATAAATAAAATAAAAATAAATATTTAATAAAAAATAATTGTGCATATATTACGCACACAAAAAAACCCTACAAATATTAGGTATCCACACTACCGTAATAACCTGTAGAATTAATCTAACAAGTTATTAAGTGTGAAATATGAATGGTGTAAAAAAATGTAAAAAAAAAAAAATTTGCTAAAAATTAAAAAAAATTCTGCAATTATTTGTAAGTGAACTTAAACTATTCCCCCATAGACTACAACTTGTCTCGAATAAGACGAGACCTCATACAACTGCGTCATTGAAAAAATAAAAAAGTTACAACTGTTGAAACGCGAGGAGGCAAAAACTAAAAAAAATTTCTGGTTATTAACTACTTTTCAGGCGTTCGCTTAAGGGGTTAAGTAAAATTTCTCAGCAGAAATTTGAGGTTTCAGATTGGAAAAAGACCGACATGAACATAACTGCAAAGGCTCCACCAATCACATCAGAGAAGATTCCTACAATTAGGACCTGCCAGAAATAGAATTGTAGGGTCCATATCACCCTAGAGCAGTGTTCTCCAACCTGTGGCTATTTTCCCGTTAGAAAACTAAAACTCCCATCATTCCCTGCCAGCCCTCGGACGTCAGCTGTTGAAGGTGTAGTTTTGCAAACGCCATAAAGCTACATATTGAGGACTACTGCTATATGCTAACTCTATTTGCCATTGTATTATTTAATTGTAATAAAACCCCCCCAGTTCACAAAAGCCAATGCTATAATCCAGACACATTGGAATTAAAAAGGGAAAAAAAGATGCATGAAAAGAAAATGTAATAAAATAAATTGTAGCCAAGGTGTTTGATAACCAAACTCTTGCACTGGAAAATAAATAGCAACAATCACTTCTTTCCCCTAAAGCGTCTTTGAAATTGCGCTTTGTTTGCCAATACTTGTATGAACCGGTATCGCTTTGTTAATTTAGCTGCAGCCATATATAAGAAATTGTGCCAGTGTAATCTGAACTTGTAATTCTTAAATGCACCCAATTCATTCTGATGTTAAATTGAATTGTTTGCACACCTGAGGGTGCTGGTAAATGGCTGTGCAGTTGGAAAATTTATTACCTACCGTAGGGTGCAATACCCACTGCTAGACACTGGATGGCAGCAGAGAGAGGGGAAAGAGTATGATGGGGTGCAGCAGCTGTGGCTCGTTCATATAAGCACACTTCTCTGCTAGGAAGGTAATTTAGAACAATTACACCAATTATTATTGCTTTTCTAATTAGTGTTTTTCCTACAGAATTAGCTGAGTGTTTATTAGAAGTCGCACGCTGCCTGCACGTTAACCGCTCCGCTGCCGGCTGCAGTGCAATAATAATATTTTGGTTGTTATTTATCTTTATTTATAGCATAAAAGCACTGATGAAATATTCATTTTGCTTTGTTACATTGGCCATTAATTTTTAACGAGCTTTATGTCTTCCTTAAAAGATAGTGTGTTAAATCCAGGCCTTTCGGAAATGGAGTCCTTTCCTTTAGCTGTGCAATAAAAGACCTGAGCAAATTCAAGAATGAGATGTATTAAGTGAGTTTATTTCTGGGGGCCGGGATAAGTAGCTGCTCCTCCGCATGGTGCTTCTCTATATCTCCGCACATGAGACCCTCACTCAAGCTGAAAGGAAACAATCAAGATTTTTATATCTAGGATGCACCTGATAATACTCTCTATCTATCTATCTATCTATCTATCTATCTATCTATCTATCTATCTATCTATCTAATATTTATCTCATATCTATCTATTTATCTGTCTATCCATTTACCTATATCTATCTATCTATCTATCTATCTATCTATCTACCTAGCTATCATCATATCTATCTATCTTCTATCTACATATCTATTTATCTATCTATTGTCTAACTATATATCTATTTATGTCATATCTGTATCTATCTACATCATATCTATCTTCTATCTCATATCTATCTGTTTCATATTTATCTATCTATCCATCTGTCCTTTTACTTGGTGTGTACAACCTCTCTATTGATCTATCTATCCATGTTATATTATCTATCTGTTATATTATATATCAATCCTTTTATCAATGAATTATCTATTTATCTGTTGTATGATTATGACTAAGTGTAAGGATGGATTCACAGGTTACAGGAAAAACACAAGCAATTAAAAAGCACATGCAGTTTGTTAATAAACTCCAATTCCATTTGTTTTCCAAATTAGAGTTAATTACAAAACCACTTGCAGTACTAAACTCATGCGTCTTTCGAAAAAAGACATGCATTTTTGCTGCATGCATTTTGTAAAAACATACGTTTTTCTTAATGTGTTTTTTCATTCAGTTGGGAAAAGCCGCAAAAATACACTTTTATTTTCAATGGCAATTATTACTGTGAACACAAATGATAGTGGCTGCATATAAGAAGAAAAATGATAGATATATGTATGGGATGGATAGATAATGTAAGAAATCGAAAGAAATAAAAAAGTTTTTTATTCTACATAGATAAAAGGCAAATACATAGATATCAGACAGGTACATAGAACTTGGACTGATAGATATAAAATTGATCTATAGATGGATATTAGATGATAATAAATAGAAACATTCATAGATAAAAATAAAATAGATCCATATATGGATGGATAAAATGCTAAATATCCGCATGAGATAGGTAAATAATAGATAGATATGGGATAGATAGATAGATAGATATGAGATAGATATGAGATAGATAGATAGATAGATAGATAGATAGATAGATAGATCCAGCAGGAGAGCAGCACAACCAGAATTATTCCAAGTTATAATACAAAAAATTAGTAGGTGCCAGAAGATACAACCTTTGGCTCTAGGGCTAAAATAAACTAGAAAAACATCTACTGACTGCAGCACTAAAAAATGTAAAAAGAAATTACAAAAAAGTGTATTCCATGGTCAGGACAGACAAAACAAGGTGCAATGTGTTGGTCCTCTCACAGCTTTGAAAGGCTTGAAAAAGGACCTGTGAGAAGGACCGAAACGTTCCACCTTATTTTAGCTGCCTCAATCTTCCTGCCTCAATCATTGGATGTTTCTCTAAATAGATACATGTTTAATAAAAAGATATAATATGTAATTTCCTTCTAATCTATTATAAGGACTAGTTAATCATAGAATAGCAGTAATTCCAAACTATTTGGTACCAATTCATAGGCAGAAGATATAAAATGGATATTATTATTATTTTAATAATAATAATTACTAGATAAATAAATACAAAGATATGGGATAGATAGTTAGATAGGACGATATAAAATAGATGGATAGTAAGATAGATATGAGATAAACAGATAGAAATAGATAGATAAACAGAAAGATAGACATATGTGAAATAGAAATGAGATAGATGGATATGACATAGATATATATGAATTACATTGACAGTTATGAGATGGATAACTAGATAGATAGATATGAAATAGATGGATCTATCTATATGGGATAGATAGATATGAGTTACATAGACAGATAGATATGAGATAGATACATAGAGAGTTAGACAGATATGAGATAAAGAGATGGATAGATATAGGATAGATATGCATAGATAGATATGAGTTACATAGACAGGTATGAGATGGCTAACTAGATAGATAGACAGATAGATATGAAATAGGTAGATAGATATGAGATAGATAGATAGATAGATATATAGATAGATAGATAGATAGATAGACAGATAAGGGATAGATAGATTAATGGATAATAGAAAAATTGCAGCATGTATCCAAAATGTGGGTGCCAGCGGAGCAGTCCTGACGAAAACCTCCAATAACAAAAGTAGAAGAATCCACAGCACTCCAAAAATATGAAAAAAGTGACTATAGTTATTCACCCATGTCCTTGCAACGTTTCAGCCCTGGCTAAATATACTATTTTTGGAGTGCTATGAATTCTTCTACTTAGATTAATGGATAGATATGAGATAGTTAGATAGATAGATAGATAGATAGATAGATAGATAGATACGAGATAGATAGATAGATAGATAGATAGATAGATAGATAGATAGGGGATAGATTGATAGATATGAGATAGATAGAAAGATATGCGATAGATAGATAGATATGGGATAGATGGATACAGTAGATCGATATGGGATAGATAGATAGATAGATAGATATGGGATAGATGGATAGATAAATATGTAGACATGGGATAGATAGATAGATAGATAGATAGATAGATATGGGATAGATACACATGGCATAGATGGATAGATATGTAGATGTGGGATAGATGTACTTTCCTTCTAATGTAGACTATTTCTGGCCAATGCTATATTAGTAAGTATTTGTACCCTTGGTGCCGGTTTACAGGAGTGCCGCTGTATTTCACCTGAACGCTGCACCAGTTAATAACTAATGAACTACAGCCCAATCAGTGTGAGCGCAGAGAAGAACTAATTAAAGCTTTCAGAGAAATCCCGGCAGTGATTGACTGGAGTGCACCTAGTTCAGACCTTTTCCTGCCTGTTTTTGCCGGCTGCCATTGAATTGCTGAGTTCCTGCGGTTTCTGAACGCCACTGCTGTCTATTCTCTGGAGGAATACTTACCAGGGAAATATGCAATTAATAATTCAGAGCTGGTAATTGCTAATTATTAAAACAATGATACCCTTATTTCATGGCCTAGTTATTATAAGTGCTGCTTTTTTAAATAACAGCTGTATGAGTTACTTGCCGAAATCTAGATCATATCTCATAAGTCTTCGTTAAATATGTTAAAGACAATGTCATTATGATATTAATAGCTCATTACAACACGTGCACAGGGACTTATTAACATGGTGAAAGTGGAGCAGCCAGGGATGGACTGTGCTAGACTAATATGGAGTACAATATACACCTGCATGCTATGACAATGACACCTGGGGTACAGAGCACAGGAGCCGGGGCACTACAATACAAAGACAGGTTATCAGGCTTGGGGTTATTAACTTTAGGAAGAAAGACGGCCTTGGGGCGATATCATTACAATGTACACATATGTGAAAGGACAGTACACCGATCTCTTACATGATCCCGGACCATGGTGGAGGGTCATCCTCTACCTCTAGAGGAAAGAAGGTAAGGGCCTAGTATTGCAAATAAAGTGTACTAGATTTCTGGAGATGAGGTCATTCAAAGGTATCATTTGATTGCCAGATTTTAAGTTTGGAAAGAATTCTCTTCACCTAGTAAAAGGCTACTGGCATCCAGGGGGTTTTGACTTAGTCTGGATTAACACATTAGATTATAGTTGGACTTGACAGACCTGTATATTTTTTTCAATCTTATGAACTATGTAACACTGTCACTTGGGGTTTAGAATAATGATACACTGACACTTGGGATACAGGATAATGACGCTGACACTGGGGGGCAGGATAATGACACTGACACTTGGGGGACAGGATAATGACACTGACACTTGGGGACAAGATAATGACCACTGCCCTTGGGGTACAGATTATGGACACTGACACTTGGGGTACATGATTATGAGCACTGACAATTGCGGTACTTGATTATGACACTGACATTTGTGGACAGGTATATGATATTGACATGGGGGTTCAGGAAAATTGTACAGACACTGGAGGGTACGCGGATAATGATACTGACACTGGGGGTACAGGATAATGATACTGATACTTGGGGACAGGATAATGATACTGACACTGGGGGTACAGGATTATGACACTGACACTGGCGGGGACAGGATAAACGATACTGAAAACTTGGGGCCAGGTATGATACTGGACACTGGGGTACAGGATACATGATACTGATACTGAGGGACAGGATAGATGATATGATACTTGAGGGAGCAGGATAATGATTACTGATATGAGGGTCTGGATATGATACTGAAACTTGAGGGACAGCATAATGACACTGACACATGTGGGCAGGATAATGATACTGACACTTGGGGGAACAGGATATGGATACAGACACTGGGGGTCAGGATAATGCTACTGAAATTGGGGGACCGGATAATGACACTGACACTTGGGTGGGACAGGATAATGATATGAACACTGGTGGGGGGTTACAGGGATACTGATATTGACACTTCGGGGCAGGATAATGACACTGACACTTGGGGGCCAGGATAATTGCCTGACATTGGGGGACAGGATAATGATATTGACACTGGGGGGACAGGATAATGATATTGACCACTGGGGGGACACGGCTAATGTTACTGACACTTTGGGGTACAGGATACAAAAAAATTTGAATCTGACATTGGGGGTACAGGATATGATTTGACACTTGGGGGTACCGGCTACTGATTTCTGACACTTGGGTGTACAGGATAATGATTCTGACACTTGGGGGCCAGGTAATGACACTGACACTTGGGGAGACATGATAAATGATTATTGACACTTGGGGTACAGGATAATGATACAGACATGGGGGTACTGGATAATGGACATGACACTGGGGGTACAGCTAATGGGACATGACACTGGGGGAACAGGATAATGACACTGACCCTGGGGGTACAGGATAATGATACTGAACCTTGGGGTACAGGATAATGATACTGACACTGGGGGGACATGCTAAAGATACTGAAAACTTGGGGTGGTACAGGTTAATGATATATAAACAAACCCAACCCCCCCCCCCCCCCCTTTTTTCTTTTTTTTTTGACACTTGGGGGACAGGGATAATGACACTGACACTGGGGGGACAGGTACATGATACTGACACTGGGGGTACAGGATAATGACACTGACACTTGTGGGACAGGATAATGACACTTGTTGTACAGGATAATGATACTGACACTTGGAGGACAGGATTATGATACTGACACTTGGAGGACAGGATTATGATACTGCAATTGGAGGACAGGATTATGATACTGACACTTGGGGTCAGGATAATGATACTGACAACTTGGGGGGACAGGATAATGATACTGACACTGGGGGGGGGACAGGTATGTTACCTGACACGGGGGGGGACAGGGATAATGAATGACACTGGGCGGGGGGACAGGATACTGATATGACACTGAGGGGGACAAGGATAATGATACTGACACTTTGGTGGACAGGATATGATACTGACACTTGGGGGGACAGGATAGGATACTGACACTTGGGGGACAGGATAATGACACTTGGGGGACAGGATATTTATTCTGACACTCGGGGGGACAGGATAATGATACTGACACTTGGGGGACAGGATAATGAGACTGACACTGGGGGTACAGGATATAGATTCTATTGATTGATTTTTAGCCAAAAACTAGCACAACCTCGTTCGCTATATTTTTAACCAGGTGCACTCCAATATCAGGCGCATTACAAAGCAGGACGTGCTGGAGGCGGGATGCACTACAACCATATGAAGCTACAAATTTATGTATTTAGTACGCACATCCAGTTGCATTACTGCTGGAACAGGTAGGAGTAACTTTACACGGGTTTACCATGAACCAGATCGTGTTTTTTTTAATCGCTTTGTAGCTAGGAAAGCGCTAAATCTAGAACTCCAGTTAGAACAGGTTCTTAGATTCAGACGCATTCTACATTACTAATGCGCGCAACAAAATGGCGCCTGGGTGCCAAAAATCATACATGTCGCCCTTGAGGAACAAGATAATGACATTGATACTTGGGGTACAGGATGGTGATACACTGACACTTGGGGTCATCTACTTGTGCAGGTAAAAGAATCTTTTTTGGACCCCCACCCATTGTTCAGAGAATGTCCTAATGTATATTGTGCGCAATTCTTCATGCTGGGACACGTTCTTAGCAAGTGTCTCTGGCAAGGGGGGCTGCAATGAAACTAGAAGTTTCAGCATACCATACTATATACAATATCCTTCAATATAAAGCACTGAAGCTGGTATTAACTATTTATCCTATAGTTTGTAGCATGAGGTCACAAACCACAGGGTTTTATATACATAGGCACATATAATGGTACTTACTGTGCCTTAACTTAAATAATAGCAAGTGTAGCATGCTGGTACTTGTAGTACTTGCTTCATGCAGCTGCTAGGGAACTACAGGTCCCAGCATACCACACTATGGTGTGTGTGTGTCTATTTCATAATTGTAGGGCTCCCCCTCCCTCGCACATCCCAGTTCTAGATCTTCTACCTCCTCTTTTATGTACTTAAAGTGGCAGAAAGACCGATGGTGACATCACAGTCACATGCCCCATAGGTTCTTTTGCATATTTAACACAGTACAGGTTTAAAGAACACCTATCACCACACAAACATGAACAAATTTTAAGCAGATGAAATTACAAGACTTTACATGTCTTTAGCGAATTTTCCTCAGTATTACGTCAACAAGGGTTTTCCTTTTAGCTTGTCAGATAGAGGCCACAATCTGGTGAGATTTCTTGTCTGGGAGATACCACATCTGGGAGATGTGTAGGGGGAGCTGATGACATAGATGCTTGTATAGAGTCTGAGTCTCTAACTATATATACAGTGAAGGAAATAATTATTTGATCCCTTGCTGATTGTGTAAGTTTGCCCACTGAAAAGACTAGGAAAACACGCTATAATTTTAAGGGTAGGTTAATTTTAGCATTGAGAGATAGAATATCAAAAATAAAATCCAGAAAATCACATTGTAAAAATTATATACATTTATTTGCATTTTGGTGAGAGAAATAAGTATTTGATCAGTTACCAACCATTGAGAGTTCTGGCTCCTAAAGTCCAGTCAGACGCTCCTAATCAACTCATTACCTGCATTATAGACAGCTGTCTGAGATAGTCACCTTTATAAAAGACTCCTGTCCACAGACTCAAATAGGGTGCTTTTACACGGTGCATTTTGGTGCGTTTTTTAATGAGTTTTTTGTGCAGTAATGTACAGCATTAATTTCTGTGCCTTTCTGCACAAAAAAACGCATTCAAAAAAGGCTCGTGTGAAAGCACCCCTTATTAGTTGACTAACCTCTACAAACATTGGCGAAGACCAGAGCTTTCTAAGGATGGTCCGGGACAGATAATAGACCTGCACAAAGCTGGAATGTGCTATAAAACACCATATGCAAGACGCTGGGTGAGAAGGGATACAAACTGTGGTGCAATAGTAAGAAAATGGAAGAAAATACAAAATGACTGTCAACTCAATCATATTGATCTGGGCACCATGAAAAATCTCACCCTCGTGGGGTATCCTTGCTCATGAGGAAGGTGAGAAATAGCCTAAACTACACGGGGGGAACTTGTTAATGATCTCAAAGGCAGGCTGGGACCACAGTCACTAAGAAACCCATGGTAACACATTATGCCGTAATGGTTTTTAAAATCCAAGATTCTCCCTGGTCACGAAGCACATATAAAAGTGCTAATGAAACCTAGATGATTTCTGTGAGTGATTGGGAGGGAAGGTGTGTAGTGAGATGAGAACAAAAAAATTTAGCTCTTTGCGGATGAACTCAACTCGCCTGTGTTGGTGGAGGAAACGCTGCCCTTATGACCCAAAGAACACCATCCCCATAGTCAAACATGGAAGTGGAAACATTATGTTTTGGGGGTGTTTCTCTGCTAAGGGCACAGGACTGCTTCACTGTATCAACGGAGGAATGGATGGAGCCATGTACCCTAAAATCCTAAGTTACGGAACTCCTCCATTCCCCACCGTACCAGACATTAAAAATGGGTTGTGCCTGGGTCTTCCAGCAAGACAATGACCAAAACATGAAGCCACGGCAACAAAGGAGTGGCTTAAAAAAGAAGCACATTAAGGTCATGGAGTGGCCTAGCCAGTCTCCAGATATTAATCCCATAGAAAACTTATGGAGGGAGTTGAAGCTCTGAGTTGCCAAACCACAGCCTCAAAATCTTAATGATTTAGAGATTATCTGCAAGGGTTTTGCCAACAAGCATTTAGTCTTTTATGCCAGAGGGATCAAATACTTATTTCTCACTGCAAAATGCAACCTAAAATTTTAGATAATTTATACAATGTGATTTTCTGGAATTTTATTTTGGATATTCTATCCTCAATGTTAAATTAACCTACCCTTAAAATTATAGACTGTTCATGTCTCTGTCAGTGGGCACATCCATAACACACGGGCATATATGGCACTGCTGCTAGTGTCATAGCAAAGAGCATGAAAATAGCAGCACTTCCCAGTGTACACATGCTGTCAACTTACAGACTCCTCTCTCAAAGTGGACTCTCCCAGAAGCAGGAACATTAACAGAGCTGTCAACAAACTGGTCTATCATACTTCAGTCTCCCTTTCTTAAAGGGCCAGAACTTATTTGACTGAATTACATGTGAAATGCTTTCATTTTCCTAATGAAACATATTTGAGAAAGTGTTTGTATTGTAGCCTTCGGTTAGTTCATGAGGTCTCCCTGGAGGTGATAGGTCCGTCTTTTGGCGTCGCTACAGACATCAGAGTTTGCAGTGCTCGGCGCTGCAGCAGCGCGGCGACCAGGGCTGTACTACATAGCCCTGTTCCCAGCACAGCTCCTGCAAGCACCATGGAGCGGGGGTCCTCTGCTCCCCTGTGCTTTAACCCTTTGATTGCTGCAGTTCGTCACCGCAGTGCAATCAAAGGGTTTCCCTGCTCTGTCGGATGATCGGAACACCCGGTGACCCAACAGAACCCAGGGAACGGCTGCACAGTTAGCTTGTGTAACAAGCCAGTGATCAGGCCAGACTGTGTGCTGTCCTGATCATTGCCTGTGCCAGACTGCACAGATTAAAATGTATTAGCATATATGAATGTGTAATACAGTCCCAGTTAAAAAAAAATAAAGTAATTACAGGTCTCTTCATGGGTTTAGAAAAAAAAGTAAAAAACTTAAAAAGTGAAAAAAAATAAAAAATAAATAATAATAAAATAAATATTTACATAAAAAATATTGTGATACATTACCCACACAAAAAACCTACAATTTTAGGTATCCACACGACCATAGTAACCTGTAGAATTAATCTAACAAGTTATTAAGTGTGAAATGTGAAAAGTGTAAAAAATATGTAAAAAAACAAAAGATGTAAAAAAATATTTAAAAAATTCTGCAATTATTTATAAGTGAACTTAAACTATTCCCCCATAAAGTTCAACTCGTCTCGAATAAAATTAGGCCTCATCCAACTGTGTCATTGAAAAAATAAAACAGTTACAACTGTTGAAACGGAAGGAGGCAAAACTAAAAAAAATTCTGGTCATTAACTACTTTTCAGGCCCGGGGCTTAAGGGGTTAAACAAATCTGTACTGTGACAGGGCTGTTTCTTGGGGTAGGCAGGGCTTTTGACCACAAAAATACTGAAAAATCAGCCAGAAGTCTGCATAACAAAATGTGCTTTACTTATAACTAATGACATTACAATAGCGTGACAACGGCTAATGAATACAAAAAAGTACCTTATAGGATATAAGTAGAGTCCATAAAGTTTCAAGGATCGAAATATTTCTGATAGACGTGCAAGTCCAGAGTTTTGCAGAGAGTGATGCAGCACAGCCGTGCTGTTGGATGTATGGAAGCACACTGATGCTACGTTTCGAAGGTTTCCCTTCTTCAGGTATGCGCACTAGATAAGGGGCAGGCTATTTATAGCCAAAAACATAGACATGTGAAAGTCAAGGAGTAATATATTTATTAAAATGTCCATGTGGCAAAGTTTACATTGGCCAAACGAGTAGAAAAATCAAGACATGAATCAGTGAGCACAAATCTGCCATCAGAACTTTTAAAAACTGTATTGAACAAGGAAATCCACAAGAGAAAAAATACGGTGAAACCTCAGTAGCGAGACATCTTCATGAGATGAACCATCAGGTCAGTGATCTGAAATGGTGTGTATTGGAGGAGGTACAAAAAAGTGAGACCACCTCGCTTAATATACAACTTTTAAAACGTGAGGCATATTGGATATTCGTTATGGAATCACTAGTACCTAATGGACTTAACGAAAACTTTAGCTCAGTGTTTCTCAACTCCAGTCCTCAAGACCCACCAACAGGTCATGTTTTCAGGATCTCTCACAGTATGCACTGACAGTAATTATATCACCTGTGGAGACTGCACTGACAATAATTACATCACCTGTGCAAAATGCACTGACAATAATTACATCACCTCTGCAGAATGCACTGACAATAATTAAATCACCTCTGCAGAATGCACTGACAATAATTATATCACCTGTGCAGAATGCACTGACAATAATTATATCACCTGTGGAGACTGCACTGACAGTAATTACATCATCTGTGCAGAATGCACTGACAATAATTATATCACCTGTGGAGACTGCACTGACAATAATGATATCATCTGTGCAGAATGCACTGACAATAATTATATCACCTTGGAACTGCCTGAAATAATGATTATCTGTGCAGAATGCACTGACAGTATTTATATCACCTGTACAGAATGCACTGACAATAATGATATCATCTGTGCAGAATGCACTGACAATAATGATATCACCTGTGCAGAATGCACTGACAATAATTATATCACCTGTGCAAAATGCACTGACAATAATAACATCACCTGCGCAAGACTGAGGAAATCCTGAAAACATGACCTGTTGGTGGGGCGTGAGGACTGGAGTTGAGAAACACTGCTTTAGCTTAAAGTGTTTTCTGTGAATGTATTTCTAGTAAGAAGTAATATGTATTCTTGTGTAAATATATGTTTTTAGCAGTTATATGTTTTTGGCTATAAATAGCCTGCCCCTTACCTAGTGTGCATACCTGAAGAAAAAGGGAAACCTTCGAAACGTAGCATCAGTGCATTCCGGCACATCCAACAGCACGGCTGTGCTGCATCACTCTCTGCAAAACTCTGGACTTGCACGTCTATCAGAAACATTTCAATCCTTGAAACTTTATGGACTCAACTTATATCCTATAAGGTGCTTTTTTGTACTCATTAGAGTAAAGCACATTTTGTTATGCAGACTTCTGGCTGATTTTTCAGTATGTTTGCCTAGGAGGTAATTAAGAGGAACCTCCGCCCAGGAGTTATATACGGGAATACGCCCAAGAAAGGTTGTTGAACTTTTATATTTGAAAACTTGTGACCACAAACAGCACCTCTCCCTCTTTCACTAGACATTACACCTGGTGCGTTTGCCTGTCTCACGCACTCGAAGAAACGATCCTGTACAGGACAATGATGAGGCTGCAGTATTCGTTGAGCAGACATGGTAGAGAAGTCCATTGACTAGTAGTTTTGGGCCATTGATCTACAATAAGTAGCATACTCCACCATACAAAAATTTGAATGTGTCACTTTGTGGGAGGAGAGGAAGCACAAAGTGGAATGTTTTCCCTGGATAAAAGTAAACCATTATTGAGAGAAGTCAGAGACTGGAGTAAAGGACCAAAGTCATTGGTGGGCACAGATGTTCTTAGTTGGCTTCAGAGTCAACAGTACATGAAACCAACCAAAAATCATTGAACATATACCTACACATTTACAAATAAACTTTTCCAGCATTTCGTCCCTTAATCTTCTCCTTTTCTCATATTACAATAAAAATTTGAAGTATAAAGAAATCCAGTGTGTCCCAAGAGATCAGCCATGTTCCTCCTCCTCCTCACTGTCCTGTGTCTGGTTGTAAGACAGCTGGCTGCAGCAGGAACCTACCTCTCTGCCCTCTCTGTAGGACACAAATACATTTAAAGGGGTTTTCTTACCATGACGTTTTACAGCCACAACCAGCTTTAGAATCACACATGCTGTTCAAGCTGTGGGTGGGTCTAGAGCAGTGATTGACACATCATCTCTGCTGTTCCTACCTATTCCTGTTACACTGACAACAAGTGCAAGAAAATTATAAAGTGGAGCACTCAGGCTGCAGAGTTCTAAAGAGTGTTTACTCAGCTAAATGAGAAGCTTTCAAAATCCATTACTAGAGATAAGACTCTGTTGGAGGTGACTCACCATGGATGGGCTGAGTGAGTGACAGCAGCTTAGAGCAATGAGAGATAAGAGAGAGCAGGGAGAGGGGGATAGAGAGATGGTCATAAAAAAATAGGAGCAGACAGCACTTCCAAAAAAAAGAGAATAATTATTTACCCAAACGACTGCAAAGTTTCAGCTCTGAACATTTGGGTAAATAAATATTCTCTTTTATGCAAGTGGTGTCTCCTCATATCTTTACACTTTTATATACTGACCTCGATTCGGGTCTTTATTATAGGCGTGCACTTATCTATCAATGCTACTGTATTACCGATGCTGCTTTTTTGTACATTAGAGATATTTTCATAACTAGAGAAACCTGTGTGCTGTATGGGGAGATAAAATCTTCTTTATCTCCTTACTAAAGAAAAATCAACAAAGTATTTAGAAAAAGTCTTCAATTATTAGTCCCTACATGTTTAAAGCCATACATACAGAGTGAGAAAACCTCTTTAAGTTCTGTCCCCTTATTAAGCTCCACCCCTCAGTCATTCCAGGGTTAAGAACAAAACAGATCAGTAGGAAAGTAACCCGTTTTGTTTTTTTGCAAGATTTTTACAAAACTGCTTCAGGCAAAAATATTTACTACTTACTTGTATAATTTCTAGATTTATTGTTTCTTTAAAACATCACAAGTGTTTGTATGGAGAAGGCTTAAGGGCCCATATACCTACAAAAGCTGTCGGGTTACAACTCTTCCGTCTGACTCTATTATACACATGCACACTCCGATGAGCATGCATGCATTCTCAGTGGATAGACTAGAGAAAGCCACCACTGAAATTTAATATGCCCAGTCCTTGTCTCCCCTGATATCACGAAACAGGGAGGATCAGCTGACTGTTGTCTAATGTGTATAGTGGGTCCTTACTGTATTAAAAGCCCTACAACAACTAAGAACGACAGCACCCCCCCAAGTTGTGACCATAGGCATTCTCCTTTTCTTTTTCAGTCTTGGCTGAAGTTCATTCCATATTAAGTCATGCACACTGTTGTATTATGTACAACTTCTGGGTTGTGTAAAGTTTCATATCAAGGGTATGTTCACATGGCGTATTGCGGCGTGTACTGTATGCACCGCAATATGTCGGGTGTCATTGAAGTACGTGCGGGCCAGTGCGTACTTCTAAAGCGCTGACAGCCAACTCCGATTGACTTTCACTCATAGGGTATGTTCACACGGCGTATTGGGGCGCGTACTGTACGTGCCGCAATATGCCGGGTGTTTTGGAAGCACGCGCTGATCAGCGCATAATTCCAAAACATGAGGGGGGTGGAGGGCAGCACCCGGCCGGCTCCATTGACATGTCAATTCTCTCCCTGGGCGTAGGATACGATCATATGAGAGCTATGAATTACTGTAATTGCGGCTTGTATTTCGCCGCATATAAAGTACAATACGTGGTGAAATGTGCGCGCAAATATGCAGCAAAATAAGCCATGTGAACAGTCACGCGCCAGGAAGAAGTGACATGTCAATTCTTTTCCCCGGCGCGTACTGTACGCTGGGAAAAACTCATCGAGAGTATTTGCGGGGAATAATTTGCGTGTATTGCAGCGCAATTACACGTCGAATTACTCCCCGCAAATATGCAGTGTGAACATACCCTAAGTCTTTTCTGTTTATTTAAATTTGTATCATAAAGTGCTGTTGTATGTATGAGAGCCATTGATTGCATTAACTAAGCCTGGATACTGCAGGTCTGCATCTTTGATCCAGCACCTCCCTTTTTTGGGGAAAATCTGGTCATCAAGATATGTCATAGAAACATGTCAGAAAATTTTATTGGTGAAGTCTGTGAACCCAAACCACCAGTCATTTTCAGGAGAAAAGGCTGAGAGGGAACAATCAAACCCCTTTGGCATTGCTTAAAAATTCCATCACTGGCAAACTTCCACCATAATAAGTCTCTTATGAAGACTCTGCTGTGAATTAATATGCCTTCCTACAGAGCTAGAAAGGGGAATATCTCTCCTTAGGGAGAGCACCGTAAAGCTGTGTAGACTTTTGAATTGCCTTTTTGCCCTATGCAGAGCTATACAGAGTTCCTTTGTGTTGGCTTTATCCAGTCCATGTTCAATTGCATACCACCTGTATGGAGCTTTTCTCAAGCTGGTGCAGAATAATTCTATAGATTTGGCACCCAAAAAGCCTGTACAGTAGGATACAGCTGCAGTGTGGCTCAATGCAATGGATCCTTATAGCCTCTGTACATTCAGCCAGGCCCAGTAGATCAGGCCTTCGAGTCATGCCATCAATGGTGTTTTGTTAAGAAATCTGTGAGAAGTGCCAGAAAGATTTGAGGCCACATGTATGGACCTGTTTAGGTCTAAAACTCACTTTTTTGCCCATAGGTTACTATGGGCAAAAGAGTTAGTTTTAGACCTAAACAGTTTCATACATGTGGCCCTTGGTGTTATACATCTAAAGATCTGCAGTCTTTTTGTGCTGAAGATCAGTGATCCAAGGTCACGAACCTTTATCAAAAGATCATGTTGTCTGGATTTTCCTTTCAAGTGAAAAGTACAAGAGCAGAATTGAAAATTGCAAAAAATGCCCAAAATGTTCGACGATTCATTCTAAGTTCTGCTACAGAGCAGATGGCTCGGAAGATTCAGTCTATTAATCTACCAATAATTGCAACAGATGCTTTCCAATGTTTACATTTCAAATCAAATTTTTTTTTCTACAAAGAGATGGACCAAAAGGGAGAACAAGTGCCTCCATTAATTAGGCCTAATAAGTTGTTGATGAGGAGCTTAAAGCATGCCACCGCCTGTGCAACTAGTGGAAGATATTTCAGATGTAGGGAGGCATCACTAGAGAGTGATACAGACAGAAGAACAAGAAGGAAGTGTCTCTGAAGCTTGGTGTCGAAGCAATTTAAAGGTCACAAAATAGCCGAATTTAACCTCTGCTCTAACAGCAGTGTCCATGTTAAAGATTCTGCAAGAATGGGGATTGTAATGAGGTTCCTCTGCAGCCGAGATGCCCAACAGCTATCTGCAGTGTCCTCCCCATGTAGAGGTGCCACGGCTACAGGAAGAGGCAAGATTATTGATGTGCTTGCCTGAGGGATCGCAGCCAATAATGGATGTGTGATAGAGGCAGTGCTTTGTCATCAAACGAGAGGCCTGAAAGATGGTTTACTGGAATATTATCAGTCATCCCTTGATCAAGATATAATGCTGCCAAGTTTTTTTTTTATATATATATACAGTATATATCTTCACATCTCCGACATGTAACTATTGGAACACAGTAGAGTTCTGCAACTCCATGGCTTTTAGCTTAATAGATAGCGCTCTGTCACATGCGTTACATCATGGATTTCCACTAGAGGTGTTCCCATTACTTCATTTTTGAAAAGTAGGCTAGGACCCTCCTGCTCCCTTATATCACTTAACACTTAAAAGTGTCTGTTACCTTTCTCTGCCGGCATGTCCACCTTCACCTTGTGTCTCCTTCACAAACTGTAACACAACTATCCTCCCTATACATCAGGCCTATATTCTCTATAATATGTTCTTCCTTCCTCACATTGAGACCATTGCCAAGTCTTGCTGCCTTCAACTAAGGAATATCTCCCATTTCCTTCCTTGGCTCACCAGTGTCACTGCTAAACTCTTACCCAGTCCATTTCTCACACTGATTACTGTAACTCACTACAAACTAGCATTCCACTAAACAGACAAGGTCCCCTTAAATCGTTGATGAATGCATCAACCAGACTGAATTTTCTGAAACGTTGCTGTTTTGTCAATTTTAAATTGAATTTATGACTGTCCCAATAGTGTACAAAGCTCTCCACAATGCTGCAACGTCATGTATCTCCACACTTATCTTCATTTACCAACCACCCTCTGTTCTTTGCTCGGTCAATGAATCACAACTCTCATCCTGTCTTTTCTCTACTGTCTGCAGGACTTCTCCCATGCTGCACCTATTTCATGGTACTCACTTCTCAAGGCAATTATACTTACTCCTAAATCCCAATGAGACCTTTTCCTGTAGAGTTTAAGCTCTTGTGGACCTGGTCCTCTCTACGATAAGAGTGTAAGCTCTTATGTGCAGGGACATCTCCTATAGAGTGTAAGCTCTTATGTGCAGGGACATCTCCTATAGAGTGTAAGCTCTTATGTGCAGGGACATCTCCTATAGAGTGTAAGCTCTTATGTGCAGGGACATCTCCTAAAAGTGAAGTCTTAGTGCAGGGACATCTCCTATGAGTGTAAGCAAGTGCAGGGACATCTCGTATAGAGTGTAAGCTCTTATGTGCAGGGACATCTCCTATAGAGTGTAAGCTCTTATGTGCAGGGACATCTCCTATAGAGTGTAAGCACTTATGTGCAAAGACCTGTGTCCTATAGAGTGTAAACTCTTGTGGGCTGGTTCCTCTCTCCTATTGAGTGTAAGCACTTATGGAGAGGGACCTCTCTCATAGTTTGTAAGCATTTATGGAGAGGGAGCTCTCTTCTGGTAAGTATAAACGCTTATGGGTTGGGTCCTTTCTGCTATAGAGTGCAAGTTCTTATGGCCAGGGACCTCACTCTCCATAACCAGATATGGAGGAGGACCTCTCTTCTGTGGAGTATAAGCTCTTGTGGGCTGGGTCTTCTCTTTTGTAGAGTGTAAGCTCTTAAAGGGGTTGTCTCACTACATTGATTCATCTTACTTCAGTCCTGTTTTCTTGGTTTCATTTTGAATTCAGGGGCGTGTTTACTGGCTTCCACTAGACTGCAGTAGAAGCCAGTTCGGTAGCTATAGTAACCAGTGGTGGCAGCCTATCAGGATAGATCAAACAGGTCTGTAGCTATAGCAACCAGTGCTGACATCCTATCATGAGAGACTGAAAGAGGTCTGTAGCTATAGCGACCTGAGGAGCTGATGCAGCCTATACAAGAGGAGATATCTAGGAATAGGTAGGACACTGTTAATGGACACATATTGCAAAGTGACTTGTTTTTGCAAGATCTTTAACATACAAAGCAATCCTTGTAGTGAGACAACCCCTTTAAGGTTAGGGACCTCACTCCTATAGAAGTCAAGATCTTATGTGCAGAGACCTCTCTCCTGCAGAGGGTAAGCTCTTGTGGGCTGGGTCCTCTCACCCAGAGAGTGTAAGCACTTATGGAGAGGGACTTCTCTCATAGAGCACAAGTACTTATGGAGAGAGACCTCTCTTGTAGAGTATAAGCTTTCATGAAGGGGGACTTCTCTCATAGTTTAAAAGCATTTATGAAGAGGACCTCTCTTCTACTGAGTGTAAGCTCTTATGGCCAGGGACTTCTCTCGCAGAGTGTAAGCAGTTATGAAGGGGAACCTCTCTCGTAGTGTGTAAGCACTTATGGAGAGGGAGCGCTCTTCTGTAGAGTGTAAGCTCTTATGGGCAGGGACCTATCTCCTGTAGAGTGTAAGTTCTTAAAGGGAGGGTCCTCTCTACTTTAAATTGGAAGCTCTTCTGGACAGAGACCTCTTGGATAGGGTCCTGTCTCCTTAAGAATGTAAGCTCTTGTGGACAGCGACCTCTGTCTTGTAGAGTGTTCGTTTTTATCGGGAGGGTCCTCTCTCCTTTAGAGTGTAAGCTATTAAGAACAGGGCTCTCTCTTGTAAAATTTAATTTCTGGGGATGGTCTTCTCTCCTGTAGAGTGTAAGCTTTTATGGACAGAGTCTTCTCTCCTTTACAGTATAAGCTCTTATGGGAAGATTCTTCTCTCCTGTAGAGTGTAAACTCTTATGGGGAGAGTCTTCTTTTCTGTAAAGTGTAAGCTTTTACGGGGAGGGACCTCTATCCTGTAGAGTGTAAGCTCTTATGGTCAGTGTTTTCTCTCCTGTAGAGCATGTATTCTTATGAGAAGGCACCTCTCTCCTGTAGAGTGTAAGCACTTATGAACAGGGTCTTCTCTCATGGACAGGAACTTCCTCTATAGAATTTAAGCTTTTATAGGTTTGATCCTTTTGTTAGTACAAACAAATTTGAACACTATAGTGTGGCTAGAGGCTATACTAGAGCTGATGGGGGCGGAACCAGTGTGGATGGAGTCGGTGCTAGAGCTGATGGGGGCAGGCCCAGTGTGGATGTAGGCGGTGCCAGTACTGTTAATACATCATCTGATATAATAAATTAGCCGAGTGTAGAAATGGTCCAAGCTCAGTTAAATAAACTGAATGTGAACAAGGCTCCAGACCCAGATGGCTTACACCTAAGATTTGTTAAAGAGCTCAGCTCGGATGTTGGTGTGCCTCTGTTTATGATATTTAGAGATTCTCTGGTGACTGGTATAGTGCCAGGCAAATGTATTTCCTATTCTTCAAAAAGGCTCCAAGTCTTGCCCAGGTAATTATAGACCAGTAAGTTTAACATCAATTTGTGGCAAAACTGTTTGAGGGGCTCATAAGGGACTATATGCAGGAATATGTGGCAGAATACAATATTATAAGTGATTGCCAGCATGGTTTTACTAAGGACAGAAGTTGTCAGACCAATCTGATCTGTTTTTATGAAGAGATGAGTAGAAGTCTGGATAGCAGGGCGGCTGTGGATATTGTGTTTTTAGACTTTGCAAAATCATTTGACACTGTCCATCATAAGCATTTATTGGGTAAATTAAAATCCATTGGGTTAGAAATAACAGTGTGTAATTGGATTAAAAACTGGCTTGTACTCAGAAAGTGGTGGTAAATGACTCCTACTCTGAGTGGTCCCCAGTTATGAGTGGTGTGCCACAGGGCTCAGTATTTGGTCTTCTTTTATCCAGTGTATTTATTAATGATATAATGGAGGGGATTAATAGCACGGTTTCTATTTTTACAGATGACACTAAGCTATATAGTGTAGTGCAATCTATGGAAGATGCTCATATGGAATTGCAAACAGACCTGGACACACTGAGTGCTTGGGCATCCACTTGGCAAATGAGGTTCAATGTGGATAAATGTAAGGTTCTGCATCTGGGTAGAAATAATCTGCAGGCATCATATGTCCTGGGCGAGAAAAACTGGGAGAATCGATTCTTGAGAAAGATCTGGCCGTTCTTGTAGATCATAGGCTACAGAACAGCATGCAATGTCAATCAGCTGCCTCTAAGGCAAGCAAGATATTGGCGTGTATTAAAAGAGGCATGGACTCGCGGGACAAGGATGTGATGCTACCGCTGTATAAAGCATTGGTGTGGCCTCACTTGGAATTTGCTGTTCAGTTCTGGGCTCCAGTTTATAGAAAATATGTAATGGAGCTAGAGAGAGTACAAAGACGAGTAACCAAACTTATAAGGGGAATTGAGCATCTTAGTTATGAGGAGAGGTTAGTAGAATTCGGGGGGACATGATTAATTTAAATAAATATATAAATGGTCCCTACAAAAAGTATGAGGAAAAATTATTTCATGTAAAAGCCCCTGAAAAGACATGGGGACATTCTCTTCGGCTGGAGAAAAAAGGATTTAATCTCCAGATGAGAAAAGTGTTCTTCACTGTGAAAACTGTAAATCTGTTAAATAGCCTGCCTGAGGAGCTGGTCACAGCAGGAACAGTTGGGAGTTTCAAGAAAGGCTTAGATAACTACCTGAAGCTAAAGAATATTAATACACATGTAGCTATATCAAATTCTAGATCCAGTCTGATGGCAACTCAGAAATAAAAGCTTCCCTGGAGCAGAATGGTTCTTGCCTTGTGGGTTCCAGGGCATTTACCAGTAGGGAAACTAAGCTTAAACTCCTTATCTCCCTCCTTTTACCCACATTTTCCCCACCCTTGGCTGAACTTGTTGGACATATGTCTTTTTTCAACCAATTTAACTATGTAACTAGGTAACATCCTCTCCCATTCATTATTCTACTGCTTTTTTCATCTTTATTTCGTTCTATATAAGGCTTTATTTTTCTGGAATTTTTACCACCTTTTTTTTCCTTTTTACTAATATTGGGAAAAATCATTTTTTCACATCTTTTTAAGAAAATAAAATGAGTAGCAAAAAGTGGCACTAAAATGAGTTTTGTAATTGTGCAATTATTCATTACAGACATTTTTATATAGGTAATATATAGTTTTTGGGTCGACAGGATTGGGCCTAAATTTGCAGTTGGTGCTGCTTTGTTTTTTTTTTTTGTTTTGTTTTATTCATTGTGTCCCCTGGAGGCATTTTTACATGACAGTTTTTTTTGCTGATATGTTTGCTCCAGTTACAGGGAAAATATAGCCCCTAGAACTTACTGCAGAGCTGCTCTGGGTCATCTTAAGGTGCTTTCCCACAGCGCAGTTTTGGTGCAGTTTTAACTGCGCTCCAATTACACTGCATTTATTACCAGAAAGCCTTTTCCACTTAGGGTGCTATCACACGGAGCGTTTTTGATGCGTTTTTTCAATGCGTTTTTTTGTGCAGGAAGGCACAGCAATTAATGCTGTACATTGCTGCACAAAAATCCCGGCAAAAATTGCGGTAATTACCGCGATTTTACCACAAATTTACAGAGATTTTTGCAGCGATTTTTGTGCAGCAATGTACAGCATTAATTGCTGTGCCATCCTGCACAAAAAAACGCATGGAGAAAACGCATCAAAAACGCACCTTGTGAAAGCACCCTTATCTAAACTGTTTGGAAAGTGAGGAATCAATTAATGTGTTTGTAATCCACAAGCCTTTAATACACAGTAATTGATTACTTACTTGAAACACCTTTCTGAACAATTTAGATAACTGAAAGAAGCATGCTGGTAATAAAGGTAGTTTAATTGGAGCGCAGTTAAAACTGCACCAAAACTGTGCTGTGTGAAGGACTCGGCAGTAACTGCAGTTAGGCCTCGTTCACACGGCTTATTTCTGGCACGGATTTCAGCCGTATTGTGCGCAGTACTGCGCTGCAGTACGGCTGAAATCCATGCCAGGAATTACGGTAATACATAGTTATCATAGAGGACTATGGATTCCCTCTCTCCTCCCCGCTCGGCGAATACGCCGAGGGGGGAGAAAGTGACATGCACATTATCCTGGCGCTTCGTGGATAATGCATGTCTATGGGGCCGGCGAGCTGCCGGCCCCCCGCTCCGTCCCCGCTGCACGGAGAAATCTGTCCCCGCAATTACGTCGGCAATAAGCCGTGTGAACCGGGCCTTACTGAATCCCAGTACTCATATAAAGGCTTCAAGCTGAGCAATACATCAAGCAGTCATTGAGCGCTGTCTACATAGCAATCAGGAAGGCAGGGACAGTAATAAATCATCCCTGTCTTCAAGTGTTTCACTGGGGTGCCTGGGACCCACCAGTGGAGTTGATTGTTGGGTCCCACCAGTGGAGTTGATTGTTGGGTCCCACCCGGGGAGTTGCTTCTTGGGTCCCACCAGTGGAGTGGATTCTTGGGGCTCACCAGTGGCGTTGACTCCTGGGAACCACCGGTGGTGTTGGTTCTTTGGTCCCCTCAGTGACATTGATTCTTGGAGCTCACCAGTTAAGTTGATTTTTGGAGTCCAATATACAGCTCCTGTACATGACTGCACATGCCTTTTGCTTTCTGCTTCTCTTTCTTTGCATTTTTTCCTAAATAAAAGCACCAGGCCTGATAATCTTTGTTTCTTAACTTGCCCGTGGGGTCCACTGGGGGTTTCTCCAGTGCCTCTGTGGGCACATCTGAGCCTGCTGCCTTCTCTTTGGAGAGCCCAGCTTCTCCTAACAGCTATGCAATTGCAAACTCTGAAAGGATGTTCCAGAGTTAAGCGCTGGCCGCTCTAACGTTTAAAACCAATGGACGGTTTTAAGAGGGTAAATATTGGAAAAGCGGCATTGCTCAACATGCTGTGTGTCAAAATTTTGGCACAATTATCAGTACGTTCTAGGCCAACTAATAAATGGTGAAAACTTAGACAAAAAGTGTAAACATGCGCCTTATTTATCGTACAGCTGAGCCACTAAGTTAAAGAGGTTGTACCACAAAAGAAATTCCCACCGTTCTACAGGATAGGTGATAAATGTCTGATTCCAGAGGGTCCCGCTGCTGGGTTCCCTACTGATTGCTAAAATGGAGTCACCAACTCCCCGTCCCTCCACGCCATGGTCACGCAGTAAGGGTTTATAAAGAAGAGGTGGTTGAATATGCACGTTGCTGTTCCAGGCAAAGTCTATGGGAGCGATGGAGTTAGCTGGGGAGAGCGCTCCTGTGGATAGGTCATAAATATTATTTGTGGCACAACACCTTTATCACTATCTTGGTATCTGATAGTGTTAATAAATGTGCGACATTGGGTCTGATATATCAAAACTGTCTGTTGCCCATAGCTACCAATCAGACCACAGCTTCCATTTTTCCAGAGCAGTATAAGGGTGGATTCTCATCAGCGTTGGAGGTTCCGTTTGAAACCTCCATCGCAAGTTCCATCAGGATTGATGAAAAAAAATAGTACTGCATTGCGTTGCAGCGGACATCACAGTGGAAACCCGACGGATCCCATTGAAGTCAATGGAGTCTATCAAGCAGCGTTTGTGTCCATCGGTAAACAGATCCATTCACACCTCTGCGAGGGAGATTCCAAACTGAACCTCTGACGCAGATGTGAATCCACCCTAAGAAATTAAAGCTGAGCACTGATTGGTTGTTCTGGGCAACAAAGTCAGTACTATTGTTAGACAGTTTTGATCAATGAGGCTCATTATGTTAATGGCATCTGTTTATGGTTTCCTGATGGATACTGTAGCGGGGCCATAGGAATCTATAAGGCCAACGTAGTCCGAATTGGAATGCTTTTGGTCTGTTTCCTAAACATTTGCTTTATGTGCCGGACACAAAAGCATGTTTTACCACATATACGTTCAGTAAATAGAGCAAAAATTGTTCTGTTCTGTCTAACAGTGGGGCCCCATTCACATCATGTTTATAGCCTCCGTTCGTGGCATATGTCGAGTTCCATTGAAATGCTATCTCGATGGGTCTGTGACTGGGCCATAAGAATCTGCAGATAATGCTGTGCTTTATCAAATTCAGGTCAGCTCTGCAGTTCTGGGTCTGTATTTTTCCTGTAACTGGGGCTAATATATCAGCACCAGTTACAAGGGAAATAAAAAAAAATGTTGAAATGTCCCCCAGGTTTCTTTTTCTGCACAATATGCAAAAAAACCCTCAAATACTGACACCCCAAACCGCAACCTTTATCACAACCTCGACAACCCTATCACTTCATATCACTATCATTCAAACTTAACACATTTACTAAACTTATTTAAGCCCCACTTTTGCTGTTAAAAAATAAGAATTGTAAAAAACTTTTTTCTTTTTTTACTATTTTCCCTCATATAAAGAAAGAAAAACTTAAAAATGAAATAAAAATAAAGACTTACATTTTATTGAAATAAGGCAAAAAGTTTGTAAATTTAACCCACGTTTGATCTATTTCCCGAACATACATACACGCTTTATGTGCCGGACACAAAAGCATGGTTTACCACATACACAGTCAGTAAATAGAACAACCCTAGTCCAATTCAGCTAACATTTGCCCTGTAGATTCCTATGGCTCCATCACAGCCCCACCATGGTACCGGTTGAGATAAATTTTCAATGGATCCTAACAAATACGGAGGCTAAAACTACAGGCAGTTCCCGACTTACACCGTTCCGACTTACATCTGTCCCCTAGTTACAAAGAGAGACTTAAGGGGTATGTTGGCACGTGTAGTTCCATGTTCCAGAGTAAATATTCCAATTCAACAAACAAACTACTTCCGCCTACCTCTTATAAATTCCCGGCTACAGGTACTTCCACCATATCCATCCTTGTCGTTGCTGCATATACACGGAAAGGAATGAAGAGTCCGCACGGAGAGCAGCCAGGTAAAGGTCCAAATAACAGCAAACGTGTCCAAAAAGATTGGAGATTCCAGCGGGTTAGCAATCCACAGCTTTATTCCATATATTTCATCACAGGACAGTGGGTAACAACAAACAACGCCAATGCGTTTCTGGTCTCTCCGGACCCTTGTTCACGGCATACAAACAACATTAAAACAGTGCTCTTATATACCCTTTTTAAAACCACGTCATGACAGCACGTTTCAGGGGGTGTGGCTGAATGCTTAACTCTTTCCTAGGTAATAGGTGTTAACAATATATGTCTCACATAACAGATGCCAAAAATTACTCCATTAAACGCTAACTAACTACAGATCACTTATTAATTTATGGATTAATGGATATACATAAGGTCATTTCGTCTGTTCATACCTTTCGGGAAGCGTGTGTAACAGGCCCTTATCCAATACGCTTCACGCAGTCTGTCCTGATGTTCCCAATCACCACCACGCAGTGGTTTATTCACCCTTTCGATCACTCCGCATCGTAGTGTTGCGGTTTTCCTTTCATGTAATTCTACAAAATGTTTTACCGCACCTTAAATGTGCACTTGCTTTTTACTCATACCCGTAAGATGTTCCGCAATTCTCTGTTTGATTTTTCTTGTTGTACTGCCTATATACATCAGGTTGCAATGGTTACACAGTATGTAGTAAATCACGTGATCTGTTTCACAATTAATATATTGTTTCACTTTAAATTGTTTAGAATTTGTACTGTCACTAAAAGTTTCTCCCTTAATAACTAATGTGCAAAGATTGCATCTATTCTTGCCACATGGGAAAAAACCTTTATAATGCAACCATGTCTTGTTCTTTCTGCTCAAAAACATGCTAGGAGATAACTCAGTACCTAGTGTTGTACCTCTTTTAGATACACATTTGATACCCTTTTAATTATTTTCTTTGACCATTATCAATCGCTTCCCGCAAATTGGACCTTATGTTCCCATCACCCCACAGAAATCTTTTTTTACTGTATCAAAATCATCACTAAATTTTGTTGAAAAGACAACTTGTTGCTGTGCTTGTTGTGTATTTTGTACATTATTTTTACTTTTCAAAAGGGAATTTTGTGTAGTATTTTTAATTTTATCAAATGCCTCCTTTAACAAATGCTCAGGGTATCGCCGTGCTTTTAATCTTTCATTTATGACTTTCTTTTCATTCAGAAAGTCAACATCTCGTGAGCAAGCTCTCCTTGCCCTAGTATACTCCCATCTTGGAATTGCGCTATGGTGTGCACGGGATGATTACTGGTTGCTTGCAACAGAGTATTACCGCATTGCGGTTTCCTAAGCAATTTCGTGTGAACCTTCCCCAACTCTGGTACCCCTTCCAATTCTAAATCCAGGAACGAAATCTTCACCAGATTGAAAGAGAAGGTAAATTTCAGATTATGACCATTATTATTTAGATAATCCACAAATTTAGGTATGGACGCTACATCGCGACCCCACACAGTCAGGAGGTCGTCGATGTAACGCCCATACCATATTAAACTGTCGCCATAGGGATTGTTCAACCCACATAACGCATGCTGCTCCCACCACGCCATGTATAAGTTGGCTATAGTGGTTGAGGCAGATGCCCCCATATGTGCGCCCACTATTTGTAGATAATAGGTATTATCAAACCTAAAGTAATTGTTTTCCAACAAGAAGTTGACACTCTGAATGATAAAAATTCTATCCTCTTCTCTAAAATTTTTATTGTTACTCAAAAAATATTCTAAAGCCACAATTGCTAAATGATGTGGTATCGTGGAATATAGATTAACCATATCACAGCATAACCATGTATGTGATACCAACCACATAAATTCCTGAAAGGTTCTTAGCACACTAGTGCTATCCTTTAGATATCCCGGTAATGTTCTTACTATGGGTTGTAGACTGTCATCCATCCAAGCACTAAGTTTCTCATTCAGAAAACCATTGCTTGATAAGATTGGGTGCAATTTGGGCGGAAAAGTATTCTTATGTGTTTTGCGAATACCGTAGAAGACAGGATGGGATCTTTTACTTGGAGATAAGTTTTTTGTTTCTGTGAGAATACTCCCATACTTAAACCCTCTTCCCAAAGCCTATTTAATTTATTTTTAAATACTTCCGTGGGATCTGACTCTAACTCTCGGTACGTGTTTCTATCCTCCAAGGTTTCCAAAACTAATTTCTTATACAGCACATCATCCAAGACCACTATCTGACCCCCTTTATCCGACTTTTTAATAATTGAATTCCTGTTATTTTTTAATCCCCTTAATTCTTTTCTTTGGGAATACGTTACATTATTTTAAATACTTTTGACCCTCTTAGAATTGTTTTTATAGATGTTTTTTAGATCTCTTTCCATGGCCTCCTGAAAGGCATCCAGAACCGGGACTCTAGCCTGAAGGGGGTAAAACAGAGGGTTAGACGATTTGTGCTGTACATCTAAATTTTCCAACTGTTGAACTGAGTAAATAGTAGCTGTAGAACTACAAGTTCCAGCATGCCACAGTAGCACATGAGGTGAAAATGAGGTGAAATCTTGATAAGGGCACAGACCGCAAAACAAATGTAAAAACCCTTCCTTGAACCACCCGAAGTGAAAAAAAAAAAACTTTTGTGTTGGAGTTACATTTAATAAATTTACCTGTCCTGACTTACATACAATTTCAATTTAAGAAAAAACTTACAGTCCCTATTCCATTCGTAACCCGGGGACTGCCTGTAGTATGAATGGGGCATTAGGCCGTGTTCACACGGCTTATTCCCGACGGATTTGTGAGCCGTATTGAGCTCACAAATCCGCCGTGAATAAGGGGCGGGACGGGGGCGGGGTCGGAGCGCGGCGGGGGCGCCGCTCCCGGCCCCATAGACAATGCATTGTTTACGGCGCGTACGCGCCGTAAATAATGTGCATGTCACTTTCTCCCCCCGCGGCGGATTCGCCGAGCGGGGAGGAGCGACGGAATCCACTGTTCTCTATGAGAGCAGTGGATTACCGTAATGACAGGGACGGATTGTCGCCGTACTGAAGCGCAACTCCGGCGCGGAGGACGGCGCCAATCCGTGCACAAATAAGCCGTGTGAACACGGCCTAAGGCCTTGTTCACACAGCTTATTCCAGACGGATTTGTGAGCCGTATTGAGCTCACAAATCCGCCGTGAATAAGGGGCGGGATAGGGGCGGGGCCGGAGCGTGCCGGGGGCGCCGCTCCCGACCACATAGACAATGCATTGTTTACGGCGCGTACGCGCCGTAAATAATGTGCATGTCACTTTCTCCCCCCGCGCGGATTCGCCGAGCGGGGAGGAGCAACGGAATCCACTGTTCTCTATGAGAGCAGTGGATTACCGTAATGACTCCGACGGATTGGCGCCGTACTGAAGCGCAAATCCGGCGCGGAGTACGGCGCCAATCCGTGCCCAAATAAGCCGTGTGAACGAGGCCTTAGACACCTTGATAAATGGGGTCCATTGACTTTTTTTGTTTAACCTTCAAATATTCTGCACTAAAATCTATTCTGCGACAAATCTTCACCAAAATCCGTACTATCTGAAAATTTGAAGTCTTACCTGTGGAAATGCTGTGGATATTCAACTGTGGAAAATTGGCATTATTTTAATGAAATAGGCTTCTTCCTTGCCCAGTATAGACCGGTTGTGGTACAAAGGACTGATCTCACTGGTCTGTATAGGTTTCAGCTATAAGGGTAATATAGTAAAATATGACATAGTACAATGTGCAATCTTACAGGGTATGTTCTTTTAGTGGATATGTATTATTACAAATATAATTGGACCCTTGGCCAGTTGCCAACCGCCCGTTGACAATAATTGTCTGGGCGGTCTACATCCAACTCTGCATGGCTGTTTTAAAATGGCCTAGGAGACTGTGCGCCTGAATGCTAATTGTGCAGCTGTGGGAGTGGAGAACCGTATGTCAGCAGCCGCAAGGCTTTCCAATAAGAAGGCAGGGAAGGTTACTTACTGTTCCTGCCTTTCCAAATGCTGTATCTGCAGGGCTCAATAAGGCTATGTCTTCACAGCATATGTTAAAATGCTGTCCAAAATCCGACAGCGTTTTAATATCACCATACCATACATGTTCTATTTTCCGACGGAGGGCTGGACTAAAACTCCCACAGTAGGAAATTTGTGGTGTGTAGACGACACTTTTCTATTACGTTCTATGGGCACAGGATTACAGTCTGATTTTTGCTGAATATAAATACTGAATCCGCTTAAAAATCCAACTGTAATCCTTTGCTGTGTAGACATAGCTTTAGTATATACACATGATCTTCCTGCCTCTCAGTGCTGGCAATCGCGTGGGGCTTGATAACTGGAGACAATACTGAGTGTTATCAAATCCAGATAAGCTCAACAGTGACTTTTGGGTCTGTATTTCCCTTGTAACTAGGGCTAATACATCAGCCCAAGTTAAAGGGGAAATCAGCAAAGAAAAAAAAGGTTGCAATGTCCCCCAAGGTTATTTGTCTGACTTTATGGGGCTCACAATATGGAAAAGAAAAAAAGAAAAATTCATTTAAAAAACCCACTGACTGCAACTTTTATGACCACAGCGTTTGGGTTTGTTTCCCACAGCATTTTTCAATACTTTTTCAATCCGTAAAACGGATATGCTTAAAACATATCCAAAGACGTACCCAAAGTGTGGTGCGTTCGGATGCATTTTCTATGCAGCAGAATCGCACCTCTATAGTGTTAACCCCTTCAGGACCCAGGGTTTTTTTTTTGTGACACGTTCGTTTTTCCCTCCTCGCCTTCTGAAAGCCATAACTTTTTTATTTTTCCACCTACATAGACACATGAGGGCTTTTATTTTGCGGGTCAAGATGTACTTTCTAATGGTGTTATTCACTATACTATAGAATATACTGGGAAACCGTAGAAAAATTCCAAGTGGGACAAATTGTGAAAAAAAACATATTTTCGCCATGTTTCTGGGTGATTTGCTTTTAAGGCGTTTAATCTTCGGTAAATATAATGTTTTATCTGTATTCTACAAGTTGTTACACATCCGGAAATACCAAACATGTAGGGTTTCCGTTATGTTTTGGTACCATAAAAAAATTCCAAACATTTTCTAGTTTTGACATTTGCGCCGCGGCGCCAGTTTGTGCAACCATTAATTTTTTGTACTAACACATACGGACGTCAGTGATGGTGCATTTTTTGTGGGCTGAAGTGTACTTTTTATCGCTAGTAGTTTGGAATGCATGCGACTTTTTTGATCATTTTTATTCCATTTTTTGAGTGACGTAAAATGACCAAAAAATGCAATTTTGGCGTTTGGAATTTTTTTTCTTCTACGGTGTTCAGCATACGGGATAAATGATGTTATATTTTTATAGATCAGACTTTTTCGGACGCGGCGATACCAAATATGTGTAACTTTTTTATTATTTTAATGATTTTATTTGTAAAATGGGGGAAAGGGGGGTGATTTGAACTTTTAATACTTTTTTTTATACTTTAAAACTTTATTCATTTATTTTTTTTTACTGTAACATTGAGGCCACCTATGATACTTGACCACTAGGTGGCGCGATTGTTAATACAACCTAATGCATTGCATAGGGTGTACAAAGATGGCGGTTTCCCCACTTCCTGTCTGCGGACGGAAGTGGGGCAAACCGGCCTGGGTAAGTGACGGGAGCCTTCACAAGGCTCCCCACCACCATGCGCAGTCATCGGATCGGCACAGCATAGCTGCGCCGGTGCCGATGACCGTACCGATCGGTGTGCGGCACCGTTCGGCGTTCATTCAGACGCCGCGGCCATCTTTGCCGCGGTGTTTGATGGGTAAAACAGCGGCAGCGGGCGGAGCCACCCACCGGCGCTGTTACTGCCGGTTGTTAGCGGCGATTGGCCGCTAACACCCGGCGGAGGTGCGGGGGGGTCGCGGAGCGATCCCCCTGCAAAGCCCCTTAGCGGCCCTGGGACGTACTCACACGCCCAGGGTCGTGAAGGGGTTAAATAAACTGATCAAGAATTGACATGTCAATTATTTGAATGGATCCAAAAGACGCCTCAGAAAGACGCATGTAAAACACACATCGGCGATCACTCGTCAGAACGCTGATGCGTGTTTAACATTGAAATTAATGTAACTCACACTGCATATTGTTAGATGCGTGCTTGGGTCACCCATATGACGGAAAAGAAGCACATTTAAAAAACTTATTTTAGCCCCGCTTTTCCTGTTACTTTTTTCCCTTATAGTAAAAATTTTTTTTTAAATTACATAAAGAATAAAGCCTTAAAGGGGTTGTCTCGCTACAAAGAATAGCTTTTAAAATGTAGGGAACACTAAATGAAGATGTTTTCCAAATATATTGTGTTGTTCATCTTTTTTTGTTAAGGAGCTACAAATGATTTGATCACCTTCTGAGGGCTTTCTAGTTTCCCAAGTGACCGACCTGTGTACTTCTTCTTCCCTGCTGTTTATTTTATCTGATAGCAGGGAGTAACATCATCACACAGATTGCAGCAGGCAGTGAGAACTTGTGTGTTATCTGATCTTTCAGACAAAAGATTAATTACTCTACTGTTTACATTAGCTCAGAAGCTTCTCCAGACCTCAGAGAAGGTAATTTAGCTAATCTAGACTAAAACAGAGAAGTCTGAATACATGGAAGTCATATACTAATTATAGACAGCTTGACCTGGAAGTGACAGCGCAAAGCAGCATTATTTCATTCATGCATCCTATGAAACTTTGAGATGAGACAACCCCTTTAAGCCATATTTGCCAACTTTTGAAAGTGGAAAAGCAGGAGATTTAAAGTGGCGGCGCGCGCAGCCCATCTTGTTGGCAAGACACACCCCTTTGAAAAAGCCACACCCACTCCACCTAACTGCATAACGGCTCTGGAAGAAAACCAGGTTGTTGCCCCCACTAGCCAGGTACTAGCCCCCTTTATCCAGGTAGTGCCCATTATCGTCAGGTAGATGCCCCTTACAGCCAGGTAGATGCCCCCTTGTAGCCAGGCAGTGCCCCCTAAGGCCAGATAGTGCACCTGAAGGCCAGGCAGTGCCCTCTTGTAGCCAGGCAGTGCCCCTTGTAGCCAAGTATTGCCCCCATTAGTCAGGTATTATCCCCTAAGAATGGAGCATAAATGGATGATACAGCGGTGCCAATAAAAATGTGGCCACCTGAAACGCGTCGGCGTTCTAGGGTTTTTCCTTGTCTGTTATGCCATTACGGGTTATTTTGTTTTTTATGGAACTACAATAAAGGCGACATTTTTATTGGCACCGCTGTATCTTCCATTTATGCTCCATTGACATACACGGACTGCTCTGACCGGGATACGTGCGGAAGCCTACAAAGGAAACGGTGAGCTGGTTCATTTTTTCTTGTTGATTATCCCCTAAGACCAGGTATTGCCCCCATTAGCCAGGTATTGCCCACTTGTAGCCAGGTATTGCCTCTTGTAGCCAGGTAGTGTCCACTTGTAGCCAGGTATTGCCCCCATTAGCCAGGTATTGCCCCTAGAAGACAGGTAGAAGCCCCAAGTAGCCAGACAGTGCCCCCATTAGCCACACAGTGCCCCATGTAGCCAGGTAGATGCTCCCATTAGCGAGACAGTACCCCTTGTAGTCAGGTAGATGCCCCCATTAGCCAGACAGAGCCCCCTTTAGCTAATAAACATAAAATAATAAAAGTTACTTACCTCATCAGGATCCCTGCAGCGTGGCCAGGTCCAGAGGCTGCCGACTGAGTACTCTCAGAGTCGCAGGGGATGTGAGTGCAGCCGCGCGTCACAGCCCTTGCGACACTGAGGTGTATGTACAGCGCCCACTGGGCGCTGTGCATATAGGGGTAGAAGAGAGGAGGGGAATGATCCTTCCTGCTCTCCTCCTCTGCACAGTGAGACTCGCTGGGTGGCGGGGAGGCGTGACCCCCCCCATTTAAAGCTGTGGTTACCCCCCCGCCTAAATGCAATGAATGCTTTAAGTTATGTCTACACGGCAACTTTCAACTGCTGTTGAAAATCCGACAGTATTTTACAATCAGTGTACCACCGTTTTTGGTGTGGATTTGTGCCAAAAACTGCAGTTGGTTTATGGATTTCGGCCAGCCCAGTACATAGAAGTATACTAGAAGTGTACTAGAATCCAGTGGAAGATAGAACATGTTCTATATTCCGACGGAATCCGGCGGTTTAGAAATCACACAGTAGAAAATCCATGCTGTGTAGACTACAGCTCGGATTTTCTATTGCAGTCTATGGGGCACTGGTTACAGTGGGATTTTTGAGGATTCTAAATAAAATAAATAAAAGTGCTGTGGAGACTTGTCCTTATGTATCATTGAAAAATAGTGAAAAATTTGTAGAATAACCAAGGACCTCATGTATGAAAACTGTCTCACAGTAAGACTGTCTTTATTGCCCATAGCAACCAATCAGAGCTCATAGCAACCAATCAGCGCATAGCAACCAATCAGAGCTCAGCTTTCATTTCATAGAGTGCTCTGAAAAAATGAAAGGGGCGCTCTGATTGGTTGCTATGGGCAACAAAGAAAGTCTTAAACTTTAGACAGTTTTCATACATGTCCCCTTTGTGTGAAAATTTATACAGCATTCTAACCTACATGTCCTAAATAACATAAAAATTTACCTGGTCAGGAAGGGGCGTACAAGACCCAGTCAGGAACTGGTTAATATTCACCACATATGGTGCAGTCCTCAAAGAAAGGCCAAAGTATAACTAAAAAGAAAGGGCTAGCACCAAACAAATCATAAAATGATATATATTTTATTACAATACAATACACATGATTAAGAACAAGAACACAACAGAAGGATAAAAACCACCATCAGAAAAAGGCATCAGCCATCCAATATTCCAATAAATGTAATGATACAAAGATAGCAATTAAAAAACAGAATAATAAAGACAAGATTATATCGAGACCCAATACCCCACATAAAAGCATAAAAAGGGGGAACACAGAATCAATAATAACCAGTAAAGAAGTTCCAGAATTAGACCTTCAGTGATTGGCAAAGGGTTGTCGTCTCCACTGAATCATGTTTTCTACTTCATCGAACAAATGGACATTATAATCACAAATGAGAAACATCAGAGAACAAACATCCTGCAACCATTTCTGGAAGAACACAAGCTGGTGGTGGTAGGGTTATGGTCTGGGGAATGTTTTCATGGCTTTCTCTGGGCCACTTTCTATGTGGAAGCCACATTTGAGTATGAATCCATCCTTGCAGATTACATATACCCATACTTGCTGATTGTTTTCCATGGGGTGGATGAGATCTTCCAGCAAGGCGATGGGACATATCACACAGGAGCAGGACCAAGACTTCCTAGTAATACCCTGGCCCCTAATATCCAAGACTTGAACCCAGTTAAGCATCTGTGGGAGCCCCTGGATGGTGGTGTTGGCTCTATGGACCCCTAAGTAGCTGTAGGATACAGTCAGCTCCAGATACCTGTGACACCTAGCAGGACCTTACTGAGTCACTTCCACAGTCATGGGCGTACCTACAGGTGGTGCATAGGTAGCCGTCGCTACTGGCCCTGCAGTCTAAGGCTTGTTCACACGGCTTATTGCGGGACGTAATTTCGCCCGCAATTACGCGTTAGGATACGGGGGGGGGCGGTGAGCGGGGGAGTAAGCGGGAGCCGGCCTTCGCCGGAACATTGATTCTCTGCTCCCCGGCGGCGTATACGCCGCTAGAAAGTGACATGTCAATTATTTCCCGCACGCGGCTCGCGGGCGGGGGATGAGACGTAATCATTAGTTCTTATGAGAACTGGCTGAATTCACGTAGATGAATCGGGCCCCGTTTTCCGGCCCCGTAATTGGCGCACTTCGGCGCGTAATTACGGACAGAAATACGGCCCATTTTAAGCCGTGTGAACATGGCCTAAGGGGGCCCGAAAAGCCTTTCTGCCACAGCATTGTCAATGGCACGTGGTAGATGAAGGGCCCCATTTCACTATTTGCATTAGGACCCAGAAGCTTCAAGTAACACCTTTGTCGACAGTCCATGATCACACAGCAGTTACGCTGGATACGAGCCTCTGGTCATAATAATGTGACTGAACTGGGTAATTCTAATTTTTTGGGTGCTAGTCCTCTTTTTTTTTTTGGTTATACTTTTGCAATGTATTCTGTACAGGATTATATGGTGGTATGATTAACATGATAGTTTTCTATTGTCGTACTAGTATAGTATAGTATTATTTTTCTTGCCCATTTTGCATTTTCACAGAGTTATGAAGCTGCGTAATTTACAGCAGAGCAGCTACAGGAAACCCAAGCTTTGCTCGGGACACGAGACAGCGGCTGCATTATTGAAGTGTATTATGTTACTGTCCATTAGAGCAGAAATGTTTTGTACCTCGGCCTAGGAGATGACCCATAGTAAATACAGAGTCATATTTAGCTTTTGTAAATCCTCAGGCCTCATGAATGATTCAGGGTGGGGTAAATATCACATTCCCCTCACTTATTTACATCCACATAACCTCGCAGAAGACTTGTCACCATTAAATATTAATGGCTGTTTCAATGAATCTATGCTTCTGTCGATACTGCCCAGGCCACATATATATTTTAGCTCACACGTCGGCGGGTCACATGACCTGCAGTAATGGCGGTATTCCTGTGCTTCCAATCACTGTGTGCTGTGTGGTTACTGATTTATTGGTCGATGCTGTAATATTAGAACATTGCGGCTGCTGAGAATTTATAAGCAGACCGTCGGCACAGACGAGGAGCGCACAACACGATACCCACTGTGGTCTTCATGTGCATGGCGATGACCTGTCTGCTCTCCTGCCGGAGGAAATTACAGTGAAAATGACGGAGATGGGACCAGGCAGATGCCAGATTATCAAATATTATGGATTATCAGAGAGAGTGCATTTCCTAAAGTGGGAAAAAAAATCCCCAATATTACTGAATTCTATGATGGTCACTACAGCAACCAAGGGGACTGTCACCCAGCTTTCTCAGATTCCTGCACAGTCAATGTGTCAAACAGAATAATAACTAGAGTCCCAATGCAAAATCAGTTACAGGGGAAGAGGCATCTGGGTCGCTCAAGTTTGAGACCCCTGATGCGGCTGCTATCTTTACACCTCCTAAGGGTATGTTCACATGGTGTATTGCAACACATATAATCAGAGGCGTAACTTGAAGCTCTTAGGCCCTGATGCAAAAAATTAAATAGGTCCCCCCAGTTACCATGTGTCTTTACAATGCTGGTGTCTTCCTATGTGGCAGGAGTGCCCCCTTATGCTGCTGGGCCTGGTGGCGGTTGCACCCCCTGTAGCTACGCCCCTGCATACAGTATGCACCACATTACGGTGTTTTAGAAATATGTGCTGGCTAGCGTGTACTTCTAAAATGCTCTGTGTCAGCTCCCATAGATCCTCACTTTCCCTGGTGCGTAAGCGCAGGGAAGAGGTGACATATCACTTCTTTCTCCCTGCACGCAATACGCATGTGAGAAAACAGCAGGTAATCATAGCACTCAATGAGAGCTATGAATCATTGTATTTGTGCGGTGTATGGCAGCGTAATTACTCGCTGAAATATGGGCTGCAAATACGCCGTGTGAACATACCCTAATGCTCTGCTGCCTAGTTATGTTGTCCTATATTCCTAGACCGTGTCACTCATCCTTGTGACTTCCATAATGTTTGTCACCCAGCTTTTTTAGTCATGGCTATCAAGATAGTGATCTTGCATCTTTGGCTCTCCAGCTTTTGTAAAAGTACAACTCAGCATCCTCTTGCAACATTTAAATATTTTTTCCAGCCACCTTGAATTAAAATCTGTTTCAGGTACCGTTTATAAGATTATCACCAAACTTTTCCAGATTTCCGTGTTATGAATGGCAGACTAGATCAGGTGAAGCTGCTGCCTCACAACTGCCTGAAACAACTCTATGAACTAACAGCTGATCACGCTGCACATATGAACTTGATTATAATAATAATAATCTTTATTTATATAGCCTCAACATATTCTGCAGCACATATTCTGCAGCAATTTAGAGTTTACAATCTATTATGGTGTATGTGTAAGACAAAGGGTTTGGTTTACATAATGGTCCAGCCATGTTTCATAAATATGGTTCACATAAAAAGTGGATGAGCCTGCCACCCAGGCCGCACATCTACAGTATATACAGATAAGTGCCCAAGTGCAGGGAATGACAGAAATGTGTGTGCCAGAAAGTAAGAAGTTAGCAGTTAGGGATCTTGGTAGGCCCACCTAAAAAAATGTATTCTCAAGACACGCTTAAAAGTATGAGGATTATAAGTGTGACTGATTGTACAGGGTATTATGTTCCAGAGAACTGGTGCAGCACGTGTGAGACGGGCATGGGAGGTTCCGATGATTGAGGCATCAGAGCAGACAGACCGGGTAGGGTGGTAGACAGAGATGAGGGAGGAGATGTAGGATGGTGCAGCGCTGTGGAAAGCTTTATGAGTGAGAGTGATGAGTTTCTGTTGTATTCTGTACTGAATGGGCAACCAGTGCAGTGACTGACACAGGGTAGAGGCATCGGTATAGCGGTTGGAAAGAAAGATGAGCCTGGCTGCTGCATTCAGGAGAGAGCAAAAGTGGGAGACTTTACAGAGAGGGAGACTTATAATCAAGCAGTTACAGTAGCCTAGGCGAGAAAGTATGAGGGCAGTAATAAGAGTTAGAGTTGTTTCCACAGTAAGAAAAGGACAGATTCTTGAGGTGCAGGTGACAAGAGCAGGATTGAATATAGGGAGTGAAGGAGAAATTATATAGGAATGTTTGATTGCTAGCCATCCATAAAGCTGAGTTTCACTGAGCGACTGGCGCTGTGTATACTGTTAGCTGAGAGACTGTGTCTTCAGAGCTTATTGCGTTCTGTTTCTAACTTTCAGTCCTGTTTTGATTATTTATCTATTCCCAGTTTGTTGGACTTCTGTTTTGTCTTAGTTCTCTATTGCTTCTGTTCTGCCCTGTGTTTTGCAGTATTTTATATTCCTGAGTTCTCTTTGGTGGTTCTTTGCTGTTTCAGTAAGGGTAAGCATAGCGAGGGACATTGATAGGGATATCATCAGGTGTAGAATAGGTCCAGGGTGAACTGGTGTTAGAGCCATCACTAAGGACAGGTTAGGGACATAGTTAGCAACAGCTGGTTGTTGGAGTCAGGTGTTTTTTGGTGTCTTGTTTCTCCATCATTTATCCTTCCATCTCCATTGGTGCGCCTGTCATCGTCCGTATGGCTGTCCGTCATTTACTCTTCCTATAATTTGCTTGTGATTGGTGGCTGGCTTCATTTTTCATTAAGTTTTGTTGCCGTTCGTGTCAACCAGCATTGTTTCATCCAGAAAGGCAAATGCAGCAATTGATCTACATAACAAATTAGATTTTGAATTTTAAAATCGGATATAGAGCTGGGTGACAACCCTACGGAAGCGGAACTTTAAAGGGAACCTGTCACATAGGTTGTGCCCCCCTTGCTGAGGGCAGCACAATCTAGTGTTAGACCTGCTGTTCCCAGCACTGTTTCCCTTTTTCTGTAAGATGCAGCAGTTTTAGAGCATTTACCCCTCAAATATTTTTCATGAACAGGTGTTAGCTCCGCCCACCAAAGGCTAGCTCCGTCCACTGACAGTTATTCACATGTTTCTACCTATTCAAAGTAATAGTTTTGTCAGTTGAGGTAGGCGGGCTAGCCTCAAGTGGGCAGGGTTTGAAAAAAAATTACACTCTGAAGGACTCTTCGAATGATCTTCTGGGGTGAAAACTGCAGATTTTTAGCATTAAATACCAAAAAAAATACAGCATTTACAGAATAGGGGACACAGCGCTGGAAACAGCATGCCTGACACTACCTTGTTCTGTCCTCAGCCAGGGGGGCAAAAACTATGGGACAGGTTCTCTTTAAGTAATTTTAGAGTATGTTTTTATCATAAGAGTAATGTGTTTAATAGTTTTGCTCTTCGGATTTGGGTTAGTGTCAGGTTTAATCTGAATTTAAACTATTCAATCCGAAATTAGGGAAAAAGTGGCAAAACACACAACAGAAAAAAGATGTTTGCTCTCTTACCTTCTCAGTGTAGATAAGTAAAGATATGTTCACATGCGTATTGGGGCGCATATGGTATGCGCCGCAATACGTCGAGTGTTTTGGAAGCACGGGCTGATCAGCGCATAATTCCAAAGCACGAGGGGGGAGTTGGTGGCTGGCCCCATTGACATGTATTGACAATTGACATGTCACTTTTCTCCCCCAGCATACAATCTGATCGTATTGTACGCAGGGGGAGAAGAGACGTAATTCATAGCTCTCATAGAGAACTATGAATTACCGTAATTGCAGCTCGCATTTCACCATGTATAGAGTGCAATACGTGGTGAAATTTGTGCGCAATTACACTTACAAATAAGCCATGTGAACATACCCTAACAGTTCCACTGGGACATTTTTACCAAGGCAGTTGCGCCATAACTCTGGCACAATTTGTACCAAAAATAATGTTGAACATGCTGTACACCATGTTTATGATGTGTTTTAGACAATTTCTAGACACTTCTGCACCTCATCCGAGAAAGGGGTGGGGCCCTTGGAAAAACCCAAATTTAAAAAAATTTAGTGTAAAGTTAGACTATACAGTTTTAGTGAGCAGTTTTATAAAAACACTTGATAAATGTGGTTCTCGCTGACTGTCTGTCTACTTTAAAAGGTTCCCCCGCTTTGGGAAAAAACCTCCCCACTGTCTTGATGCATAGGGGTTCTGTCAGACCATGAGTATCAGAGTATCTAATGAAAAGTAGGGAATCCTACAGTACCCAAAAAACTGCTTAAACCTAGACTTTAGTTAAAAAAAGTTTTAAAAACTGTATAGCCACCATCTTCTGATGCATTTCAAGCAAATGCTCTTAGTTGTATAGCATTTGTTCGAAATGCGTCAAAGTATGGTGGCCAGAAGATAAACTCTTGGCTACTCTTTAATAGGGGTTAGGATTAGGGTTGTGGATTTAAGGGTTTAATTTATCTTACAGCATTGCTCCAGGTCCAGTGTCTCCCCAGGCCTCATATCGCCCCCACTACAATGTCAGTTCTGCTTTCCCTAGATTACTCCTATGCGTTGGAAACCGACAATGGCGACAGATATGATGCACAATGTTTGATGTCTCTTTGAACATCACTTTTCATGACATATGGTTAACCTAGGAAAACCCATAAGGGTATGGTATAAATGGTCCCACAGGACATTGAAACACATTGGAGTGAATCATGACGAGACTGCTGAAAGGTACGTTATTTCACAAAAACACCCTAACTCAAGCTAAGGGATATAGTTATAGTTAGCGTTAGTCATCTTGAACCCAATTTTATTCTCAAGTTCAATTAAACCAGTGTTGAACTAAACAGGGCCCTATTTGAACACCAGTATTTGTAAACATGTCCTACTCTTACAACCCATTTTGGCCCAGAGATCAATGGTTTACTTGAGGTCCAGCTTCTGAAGCTCCAAAAGGGGAATCTGCTTTAAAGGCAGTATTACATGGTGAATACCCATCCATGTGATATATGGACAAGTTGGTCCACCACAGTGAGAGCCACTGATACTTAGCTCTGCTGCTGGCTCAATAGAGGTGGTGGTTCTTAACGCTGAGGGCTATCCTTTCGATGTCCATGATGGACTGACATGGAATAATGAATGCGTATAATTAATATGTGCGATTATCCAGACCATGCCATTATTCCAGTCTTCTAGGAATGAGCCAGACAAGGAATCCCCCATTGTCCCCAAAGGAGGCTGTGTGTGTTCTCGGCTTAGATCTTGTTTGTACTCTCCATTCTTTTTCAATACTGTGTATACCATTCTTACTTATGAATGAGTGCACACTAACAGAGCAAAGACACATCACATAAACACTTAAGGCCTTTTTTATACATTCTCTAACCCCTAAAATCTCCTTTTAAAAGTCAGTTATGGCTGCGATGTAGCAAGTCTAATCTCTCCATAAAAGAGAGCTTTTCTCTCACCTATTCTCGGAGTACAGATCAGACATGTATTTAGACCAGCGGCTTTCCTCCCCATTAAAGGCATCAGATCCTATGAGGACATTACTACTACTCACTTATCAGTCCTGGAGGTTTCGGATGTGTCTAGCAATCGCCCCCCCCCCCTCCGTAAAAATACACAAAAAATGAAAAATCACTACATTATTTCTTCTTTGTGGCCCATATTTATCAGGGATCTATACTGGCATGAATGTTTGTATTTAATATTATTTACTATACAATTATATATATATATATACAATTATACAAGATATTATTAAATAGATAGTTATTATAGTTTATTATACAGATATCACAAACTTTAACTTTACATTTCTTACAATATGGTGTTGGCGTTTTGTATCGAATGTGCCCTGAATGCTTGCCTATTTTCATCATCGGTTTGTAATGCTACTTTAAAATTCAACTAGATTTTTACATCTGGATCAGTCACATTACAACTAGTTTTGTACATTTTTAGCTTGAGTGAACACAGTACTTAGTGTTTATCTTGCAGAAAACCCCCTAATATGTCTTATTAGGAAATATGACATCAGTACATACACAGGTAACCTTCTTGGGAAACACCTTGTATTATTCGTAAATTACCAAACTCCAGATTATCAGAAAAACAGTTTATAGTCTGCCAGTGACAAATATTATCTGCAGCAGCACAGAGTACAGTACACAAATCAATGCTTTAACCCCCATGAGTATCAAGTTGTAACCATTCTAAATCAGACAAGACCCTACATATGTCTTGTGAACCAGCTAGGCACTAGTAAAAATAAACTCCATGCATTAATTTGACTGTGGTATTCGAGGATAAGTAAATAAGCAAAAACTAGTTCTTGAATTCGTCCTCATTAACAATTTTGATCATTTCAGATTTTTTTTTGTTTTTGTTTGGAAAATGTAGAAAACAAAACATGCAAACTGGAAACCATCAACAAGTAGTTTTCAACTTAATTCTAATTATGGCTTGTTTAGCTTAATATTTACTGAAACCCAGCTCTTTAGCATATCAATATCCCACAGAAGTAAAATACTTATGTAGTGCTCTCTTTCTATTTTTTTTTTGTCTTCTCTCGAGTCTCTTGTTTCTCTCTCTCTTTCTTTTCGGTTACTCCTGTCTTTTCTACCCTCCTTACGTCTCCTTATCTCTCTTTCTTTGTTTCGTATCTTTTCTTTCGCGTCTTCAGCTCTCTTTCTACTCTTGTTTCTATTAATTTTCTCATATATCTTTCTCATTATATCGCGGGTTTTCTTCTGCTCCTTTATTGCTCTCTTTCTCCCTTTCTCTCTCTCTCTCTAATTCTTTCTCTCTCTTTCTATCTCTTTATTTCTCTCATTCTTTATCTATCTTCTTCCTGCTTATATTCTTTTTCTCTCTCTATTTCGCTCTCTATTTTGTTCTCTCTGTTTTTCTTTCTCTCTCTCTCCATTCCTTTCTCTATTACTCTTTATCTCTGTTTCTTTCTCTCTCTGATTTTCTTTCTTTCTTTCTCTCTGTCTTTTCTTTCTCTCCCTCTTTCTGTCTCTCTCTTTATCTCTTCTCTCTCTTTATCTCTTTCTTTCTCTCCCTTTCTTTCTCTCTCCATCTCTTTCTTTCTATCTCTTTCTTTCTATCTCTCTTTCTTTCTCTCTTTCTCTTTCTTTCTTTCTCACTCTCTTTTTCTCATACTCGCTCACTTCTTTCTTCTTTTCCTCTTATTTAAAATAAAATCTGTGCTTGTCCTACTCACTTTTGCGACCTCGTCTTGCTGTATTCTTCTGCTGTCTTGGATCTGAACATCAGATGTCCATTTGCAGCAGTCTCAATGGCTGGCGGCACTGTGCAGAAATAGAAAAAATACAACTGGACAACCCTCTAAATAGAAAAACACAAATCAGTTATATGGATTACATAGCTACAAAGTTAGTACGGTTGATATATGACAAACATGATCCAATCGAGTCTCATTGAATCTAGTGTAGGGAAATAAAAAGATGTGGATGAAGGAAGTGGTAGAGGGAGTCGTTAAGCTTTGTTTCCCCTACTGATGAAGACTTTGGAACCCATAAGGCAAAAACTCCTCTGCCCTAAAGGAATATTTTATTGCTGATCCCATAATTGCCATCAGAATTGATCTAGAATTTTATATTGGCTACACAAGGTATTAAATAATGTTTAGTATCAGGTAGTTATCTAAGCCTTACTTGAAGCTCTCAGCTGTTCCTGCTGTGACCAACTCCTCAGGCGGCTATTCCATACATTCACAGTTCTAATAGTAAAGATGACTTTTTTCCTCTGGAGATTGAATCTTTTTTTCTCTGGATGAGAAGTGCCCCCTTGAGCTTTTGAGGGCTTTTATACATAAAACTTGCTTTTCTCTCCCCATATTTTTTTTTGTAGGGTGCCATTTATTAATACTTATAGTAAATTAATCCTGCGTCTCCCCGGCTGTATATTTCTCAAGACTAAATAGTCCTTTTGAAACGCGCCTATCTCCTCATAACCTAAGATGCTCCATCTCCCCTTAATAGTTTGGTTGCTCGCATCTTTGCACTCTCTCTAGCTCCATTACTTCCTATTTCTATAAACTGGAGTCCCAGAACAGCGCGAACAGCATATTCCACAGTGCTAGCTGCGACTAATGCTATTATACATGCAGTAAGAATTCAATCCTTATCCATTAAGTTCCATGCCTCCTTTTAATACAGACATCACCAGATAACCTGCTCCCTTAGAGGCAAATCTGCATCTGATAGTACAATGCTGATCATGTAATTCTAGTATCCAGTTTGACACATTGGTGTCCATTGTTTTTGAAGAACAAACAGTTCCGCTTGCTTGCACATTTTCAGTCATATGCCCTGTAGGTTCTGGCACAAGTAAACTCATCCAATCGCTGATGTGAACCAGCCTAAGCAGTGTCTAGTTCTCACTGCAGCAATTTTCATATTGGTTATGAATCCCAATACATAAAAAATACATTTCAACCCACCCCAGGGCCTTTCTCACCTCTCATCTCATACACTTTGGGCAACATGTTTGAAAACTGTCTTGGTCTAGGCAGACTGAACAAGCTTGTTGCCCAATATAGAATCAAACAGGGTTTCCCCTTTCATTTTCTTTAGAGCACATTATGAAATGATAGGAACGCTGATGTTGGCTTGACTATGGTCAACAAGAAAAGGCTACAAAGTCTCATACTTAAACAAGATAGGTTTTCTTAGACAGCCCACGCCTTTGTGTTTGTGAAAGACCGCAGCGTGGGTCACAATGTCACTTTTTTAGGTACTTTGAGACTTGCACGCAATAGTATATGTAAGTTTTATTTTCTTTTACCAGTGAGATATATTAACAAGGCTTTGTCTCTTTTTTTTTTTTATACATATTCTTTTTGAGTTATCCAGTATGGGATCAATTTGACTTAAATCATTGTTTTTTTCCATTGCGCTTGCTTTCTTTTTTATAGGAGACAAAAATACCTCATTTATGACGGATCTGTTAGAATTTATTGTTTTTTGACTTCCAATGGTGCCTTCAAAAATTGGGATGTCTCATTATAATTGCCACTCAGAATATGATGTCGTCATAGGCTATGTCTACACAGCAAATTGAAAATGCCATTCAAAGTCCGACGGCATTTTCACATTGCTAGACGTGCCGACCCGCGCTGTGTTTTGTCTTGTGAACTTTTTTCTGGGCAAAAAACGGCGATCAAGATTAGGATTAACCGTCACCCAGTACAATTGGGCTGTGTGGAATCCGCCCGTCGGATTTCCCCACAAACAGTACAACATTTCTATATTCCGCCAGACTGTTTTTCAGTTTCTAAGGAAACAGTAATTAAAAAATCTTGGGCTGTGTAACTACACATATCCTTATCTTCTTATATAAAAAGTAAAACATGTGCCTAGTGCATGAAAAGCATATCTAGTACAGTAAGACTGTCTTTGTTGCGCATAGTAAGCAATTAGAGCCCATAGCAACCAATCAGAGCGCTCTTTTCATTTCGACTATAACGTGCTTCCTTGGAAAAATCAAAATCTAGCTCAGATTGTTGCTTATGTGCACCAAAGACACTAAACTAACGAGCCCAGCTTTCATACATAAGGGCCATTATTTTTAACTAAAGTATGAAGTAGGGGCGACATCTATGAATTTGCCATCGCCATTTTTTTGCAATATGTTGCCATTTCTATGTATGAACAGGCTTACGGCCAAACTTGGCACAATGTGCACCTGACGACACATTTCAATGCACCAAAGTTTGGTGCGAAACAGCCATCCAAGGAATACAAGATTTGGCGCATAACCACTTATATCACATACTTGCGCGTTTTTTACACATTATACACCGCCTCTAATATCTAATTAGAACGTGTGTGTCGGCGGCAAGTTAAAAAAAATGGCGCCTGTGAATTCACAGATGCCACCCTAGGTTTATATTTATTTGAATAACAATAAGTCAGATAGAAGACATGAAAAACAGGCTATACCTTTTAACGGAGGTTAAATTGAAGTCAAAATGTAGATTCTGAGCTTTTGGATAGGACTACTCCTCTTCAACAGTGGTATACAACAAACTGAAAATATACACAGGCTTTTTTTATACACAAAAGACATGGATGTCATGTCCCATGACTTTCATGGTTCATAATCAAATTGGTAATTTTCTATTACTGCTTTAGTATTATTCCTAAGTTTGTCCCTCTCATCTTCCTCTATGTGTCTCTGAGGTATTCAGCTCCTCCCTCCCTTCTAGCATTCTCCATCTTTCTCTCGCATCAAGCACTGTATCCTCATTCTTCTGCATCAGCTCTGTTAAAGTTATTCATCTTTTTCACACGACTACTATGGTGTACACTACAAAGATACCAGCCTGGAATAAACTCGCTGTTGGGTCTTCATACACGCCGAGCAGTGAGTAGAGCACTGTCTGACAAAGATTACTGAAGTAATTTTACAGTTTAATAACTACAGACTTCCATTACTACATGGTCCGGATGGACTTCACACTTGCTGTCAGCATATGGAGGTCAGAAATAGTGAAAAGATGTTAGAAACACTGTATAAGCACACAGCTTCAACAGAGATTACCTCATACAGCCGCAGTGTTTTGACAGTGACAATCAAGCGTCAGTCCTGCAGTGTGAAAGCAGCTACAAGCTCAAACACGAGCTTCTACAAGATCATCCTATCCCCATTTTTATATTCTGGCTGACTGGGTTACACCATGGCTGCATGGCAGCACCACTCACAGTGAGCAGCTACAGCGTGCAGATGAGATTGGAATCTACCTGACTCCACAACCTATGAAGAGCGAAAAACGGCTGACTCACCCTATCATGGAAGGGTCAGAGAGAACCGACTTGAAAGCAAAAAAGTCTGACAGAACGTTCTGAAGCACTGATCAATGGAAAAACTGCTTATCATATCTCCCACAATCTCACAGTGTGCTTGTAATGAAAGACTACTAGAAGGAGCCTTATGACCCTACTCTCTGCAATGAGTATGAACACTATACAATTAAAGAGTATCTGATACTTGTGAATGTTTTTTTTCAGAAGCTTAATACCTAGATTTCTTCTACAGAGAATAGCTCAGGTTCCAGCGCCTTAATCATTGGTAACAGTGAAAACCTTATATGTGAAAACTAAAGTCCGAAATTAATGACAAGATCCACACTCACTGCAGGAAACATCATCCTGTGTTTTCCCAAAATCTACTAGGCATTCCAAAAGATCATCTAAGTCACGATTCTTCAAGATATTCTAGCGTTCAGTGGAACAGCTCATAAGAGCACCGTGGCGAAGCTGAGGCCTACTAGAATACAGGCTGAGTTTTATGCACAAAAAAGGGCATCTGTGGAAAGCAGAAACAGCAATGCAAAAGAGCCGAGATGGAAACTCCTGCAAAAACAATTGAACATCCACCTCCTGGTGCCATGGCAAGATTAAAGGTTTTAGAACAAGCTGCTGGAAGTGAAGGAAGCAGCTCCAGCCCTAAGTTCAGTGGCTGTAGGAAGAACCCTGTTTAAGCGCAAAGAGACCTATGTGCTAAGCCCAAAACAGCGATTCTCTGAATGCACCAACATTCCTGGACAGTTTCAGCATTTCCTCCGTGTAACAAAAGGCACAGATCCTTCTGCAGATCACTGCATTCGAGGACAGTACAATCCCTACACCCATACTTGCAATCCTGTATCTCCTTCACACATCACAAGCGCACCAAGCCATAACACCATCTGCAATCCTCAAGACAAAAAGATACCAAGGTCCAAACGAATAACCATGCCAGCAAGTTGCCATCCCCGACAACCATGCCGAAGCCCAGCTTCAACATATAAATGAGATGTAAACCTGGCTCTTACAATGAATGCCTAATGCAGCCCCATATGTCCTATGTCTATTAATCAGACTACTCACAAACACCATGATCAGCACTAATCAGCACAATTAACCTGCTGAAGTCAGAAGGTCAGACATGTCCAAGTTTTGCAAGGTTCATGGTTCGCCGTGATCCTTACTAAAACAAGCCTCATCTACTGGCACAGATGAGATGACCGAAAGCCTGAAAACTACAGATGCCTGGAAATGTGCCTTCAGATACGGCAATTTGATGATATTGGCATCACAGCCGCAGAAAGTACTCTTTGGACCTGCTAGTCCGATATTGCTCTGCCCGCATTCCACAGAATCCGTGGCAAGGAGACTCAAGATCTGTTGTCATTCATTGCAAATCCTGTGGTAGGCCTAGTAGCTGCTTGGGAAGAGACTAGCCCATGCAGGGAGCTTTGCGGCAGTCCAGACGACCATTCTAGAGAATGCACATGTTTCACACAGCTTCAAAGTTTCCCCAAAAATATCCGCGAAGCTACAACGAGAAATTCCAAAGAACTCATTATCTACTCTTGGAGCTCCAGCTGGCCAACGAGCAGACACTCATTTACCTGGCCTCTGTTACTGGACACTGCTCGTGGGTAAAACCCAATAGTCACCCACTGCCATACACCAGTTAAGAAAAGTGGACAGGCCCTCGGGTCACACAGAGTACAAAAGGGAGTACCTACTTTCTCCCCTTTTTCCTCCATTTCTCCGACTTCTGTATCATAAGAACATGCAGAGTCCAAGAATGACCCAAAGGCCCCCCAATTTTGTTTTTTCTTCTACAGTGAGTCTGCGTCCACTTCATCTCCCCCAAGTATGACAGTCCCAAGACTCTAACTACATGGAATCTAGGAGGACCAGTGTCAGTAAAAAAGCACTGAACATTCTTCCTGCACCTACATCATCTCTCGGATAAGAGCAGTGGAATTGTGAGAAAATTGAAAACTCCAAATGTCTATAGCCCCAATTCACACAGGAAGCCTAGATCCTTAGTTCAATGTAAATGGCACAGTTGCTTCATAAACGAAACCGCATCAGGAACGCAAAGAGCTTACTACAAATTTGGGATCATGTTTACAATATGTTGTGGCTTCCACAGAACATTTTGCTAAAGATTGTAAAGCTGTTATTAAGTGCATAGAATGTGACAGTGTTGACCATGTGCCCAAAGCATCTTCAACCAATCTCAATACAGCATGGAGCCATCCTCCCAGTCACACCGCCAGTGGGCAAAGCATGGCGGGGAGAAATTGGAACTCCAAACCTGTAAAACACCTACCCGACCTTATCTATACCTCATGCACAGCAAGTTTGGGTGTGAAGGTCTCGCTATGGAACAAGTCGTGGTGCAAAGCGATAAACTGTCTTGTCAACGTATATCTCAAGGTTATCATCCAGAAAGAGCCTAAAGGTGTAGCCATATTTGGATGATCCAACAGCAACCGAGGTCACTTGCAAGATCTGATACTCTATAGGATTTGTTCAACCTGTGAAGGAGACAACCTTCCCTTACACTTTTGGGTACCTGTAGTGTGCGTCACATCAGAGGACTGCTGGAAAGAGAGCCTGAGCGACTCATGGAGCTCACTTGACAACAAGGTCATGATCTACCCTTACCAACACTTGTTGTATGCAACTAACATCCATCACAAATATCAAGAGGAAATTCTCCTACGCCAATTGGGCTCTTTACATTAGATGGATTGTAGGCGTTTTTAAAACGACAAAGTTGAAATCGGCAAGGTTTTATGGTGATAAAATTTTCCAGATCATGCGAAAATTTAAGGGTTAAAATCTGAGCTCATCTTTTAGATCGCCCTTTTTCGGCGCTTCCTGAATTTTGGGGCCAGAAAATCAGAAAGAATAAGCAGGGTGAGATTGTGGCCGCATGACTGGGATGTGTAGGGGGCATTGGCGGGGAAAAATCCCATACCTCTTTTACATAGAACGGGGTTTCCTTTTCACCTCATGTCCTCTACGTCCAAGGAAAGGACCTGCCTCTGCCTGTGCCAAACAGCTCGCGAAATTAGTCTTTTTCTGCACAGAGAAACCTCTACTATTAGCTGTGATCCTTCCAATTTAGTTAGATTAGAGTTTTTGAAGATTTTATGTATTTAGCTAGAGAATTTTTAAAGCAGCATCCCCCGCGAAAATTCGCGGGGGTGGGACGGGGGGGGGGGGCCCCCCGGGGCGAACACAACAAGCTTATCATAAAGAACACTGGAAAAATTTTCACCAAACTTAGTGTAAATTGTAGGGGAATTTTTTTTAAATTATTAACAGTTTGCATGAAAATTTCCTGGAATTGGGCACTGAACTATTTTGGGGATACAATCATTTTCTAAAACTGCAGTTCTCTTTGTTAGCTGCAAAACTCCACTTTTATTATCAGTTACTTTTTCAGATATTTAAAATTTAAACCCTTACACCTTGACTGTTGATATATCCACCTGCAGTTAAATTACAATACAGCAAATTTTGTAGTCCCGCACCCGGTTGTTTTGCCAAAAATACCGTGTTCGTACAAAACTCACAGTTACTTTTTTTTTACTTTTTCCGCACCCAGCATTGTTCATTGACGCAGCACCACTAATTTAAAACAGCAATTCTATATTCACCCCAGGAATTGAAAGGTCAAAAAAAACCGTTTTTAAAAACCCAAAACATAACAGTTTTCGTGTTTTTTTGATTTTTTCGCACCCAGCATTGTTTTATTACGCACATTACTAAATCTTAAAACACAATTCTATATTCACCACAGGGTGAATTGAAAGGGGCAAAAAAACCGTTTATTATACCAAAAAACAAAATTACGTGTTTTTTGACTTTTGCACACCCAGCATTTTTCAGGACGCAGCATCTATAAATCTAAAAAAGCAATTCTATTTTCCCCAGGGAATTGAAAGGGCAAAAAAAAAACCGTGTATTTATACAAAACATAACAGATACGTGTTTTTTGACTTTTGCGCACCCAGCTTTGTTCATTGACGCAGCATCCACGTAAATCTTAAAACAGCAATTCTATAGTCACCACAGGTGAATTGAAAGGTGCAAAAAATACCGTGTATTATACGAAAACATAACAGATACAGACATAACAGACTCCATTTCCCGGCACTTTTTAATCTGGGGGTCAGACAGGTTTAATGGTCATACTGCGGTCCAGGACAGGTATAGTCAATGTCCAGTGAAACTAAAATGGTGGTTGAAAGACTCCTTTTTGCGGCACTTTTTAAATCTGGGGGTCATGCAGGTTTGGGGCTCATGCTGCGTTCCAGGACAGGGATATTCAATGTCCAGTTCAAGTAACATGATGGTTCAAATCGTACTGCCTTCTGGCACTTTTTAATTTGTGGGTGATGCAGGTTTAAGGGTCAGGCTGTGGTACAAGACAGGGATAGTGAATGGTCTGTGACTTTTTTTCTGTGACTTTTATAACCTAAGTGTGTTGCCTAAGATGTAGCACGTATCCATTTGACTGTTGTGGATGTTAATTTCAGCTTCTCCAGCCTTGTTTTGGTGTAATAATGAAGGTGTTGTTGCTCTCCCATAGACTTTAATGGTAATCGCTCATAATCGATGCTCACTATCGAAAAACCTTATCGATAGCGGCCGACTATTGACTATCGCTCGATCTCGATAGCCAATGCAATCGCTCAACACTACTCTTCATCATACTCATCTAAGGTCTATAGTCACTGAAATACCTGCTCTTGACAAGAACGCAAACATCCTACTTCTGCTCGGCAGAGACATTCTCCGGGTACACAAGGAACACCAGCAAATCAATGGACCTTATGATGCTCCGTTTGCTCAACGCCTTGATCTAGGCTGGGTGATCGTAGGAAATGTTTGCATAGACCAGGTTAAGAAGCCCACTAAGATTTCCTCATTTAAAACCCATGTTTTACCAAATGGTCGCAGCACCCATTTTCAACCATGTCCATACCATTATTGGGTAAAAGAGAAGCTTACTGGTAGTGAGAGACCATACGATCTAGAAGATAACATTCCTTCTTCCTTAACCTGGAAATTAGACCGACAAGTTCTACGCTCTATACCATAGTGGTTCCTAAGCTAAGGATCAAGACATACTGCTTTCAGCGTTTCTCACGATGGAAAGACTCACAAAGTGGTGGTTAAGGCGGCTAAAGGAGGCTGACACTTGAAGAACGAAGTCTACTTTCAGGAACTGCCATCTGTACCATTCCTATAACATGTACCACTAGATTTACTATGGGTTGGTGGAAGTGTTGGCATGTTGCGGTTTCCCCAATCCGAAGATGGGTTTCTCTTGGATCCGGTTTCCCATTGGATTACTTTCTTCGGAATGTACGGTTATAGAATCTAGACTTAAACTGTTGATATTTTTGCATGTTTTTCTCTTTCTTACAGGTTCAGAGAACATTTGTTATATTGTATTATAGTGAAATCTAAAGATTTCAGATGGGGAGTCTCATGTCCCATGACTTCATGGTTCATAATCAGTATTGTAATTTCTATTACTGCTTTGTATTGTTCCTAAGTTTGTCCCTCTCGTCTTCCTGTATGTGTGCTCTGAGGTATTTAGCTCCTCCCTCCTTCTAGCATTCTCCATCTTTTTTTCTCAGTCAAGCACTGTATCCTCATTCTCTGCATCAGCTCTGTAAATTTATCATCTTTTCACCAACTATTACTTTGGTGTAAACTACAAGATTCAGCCTGGATTAAACTCCTGTTGGTTCTTCATACACGCCGGAGCAGTTGAGTTGACACTGTCTGACAAGATTACTGAAGTAAGTTTACAGTTTAATACAGACTTCCATTACTACATGGGCCTGATGAACTTCACACTTGCTGTCAGCGTATTGGAGTCAGAATAATGGATCTTCAAAGGATCTTAGAATTCTTAAAAATAACAAAATATAATATAGGTAGAGCAGTTATTTACAACAGGTCAAGAAATAAACAGTCTGGAAACTTGTGAGGCGTGACAGAGGGATCAGTAATTATTTCTCTTATCTCTAGATGCAAATCAGGGGAGATTTGTTGCTCTCACAGTTCACACATAGTTTGACATGAAGCTGGCATGAATATTTAACCCATTTTGCAGAGTTTTAAATCACACATTTCTCTGGAGAAAATCACTCCATGCAAGATTTGCAGGTTACGATCTTAATGGGAAATTTTAAGACTCAGAGGGAGAGGAAGGAATGGGAATATAAATTAATGCAAAAATTAAAACTCTGCAAAAGGGGGTTTAAATATCATGCCAGCTTCATGTCAAACTATGTGTGAACTGTGAGAGCAACAAATCTCCACTGATTGCATATAGAGATATGAGAAATAATTAGTGATCACTCCTGTCACCCCTCACAAGTTTCCAGACTGTTTTTTTTTCTTGACCTGTTTGTAAATAACTGCTCTACCTAATTGCATTTTGTTATTTTTTAAGAATTCTAACATCCTTTGAAGATCCATGTCTTTTTTTTGTATAAAAAGTCAGAATTTTCACTTTCTTGTATAACACCATGTCTGATGAAGAAAGATAGTACTCTCGAAAGCTCACCATCAAAAACTCAGTTAGCCTCTAAAAGGTATCCCCTATTTCTTCAACTCTTCTACTACTTTAAATGGCAAAACACGGTAACAACATTATACTACTAATAAGTCAGATAGTCATACATGTTTATTTTCCAGAATATATATTGCATAATGATTTCCCCTCATGTTATCTTTTTTTAAAGTAAAAATTACATAAAAATAAAGCCTTAACTTTCAAGGAAAAAAGGTAGAAAAAAATAGCTGAATAACCGAACGAGAGAGTGTTACAGTGTTTAAACCTGAATATATAGAGAAAATACAAAAGACCTAGCGCAATAAATAAATATATAAATATATATAAACACACACAATTATCCATAAAGTTGCTTTATTGTGCTAGGTCTTTTGTATTTTCTCTATATATTCAGGTTTAAACACTGTAACACTCTCTCTCTTGTAGATTGTAAGCCTTCACGGACAATGTCCTCTTTCCTCTCTGTATCAGTTAATAGTCATTTTTCGTCACCATTGTATTTGTTCAACATTTTTTATGTTTGTAACTCCTCTTGAATGTACAGCGCCCTGGAATCAACCGCGCTCTAAAATAAATAATAATAATAGTTATTATTTTTTTTCTACCTTTTTTCCTTGAGAATTAAAGTTTTATTTTTATGTATTTTTTACTTAAAAAAATAAATAAAATAACATGAGGGGAAATCATTATGCAATATACATTCTGGAAAATAAAGATGTATGACTATCTGACTTATTGTTATTCAAATAAATATATATACTTACCTTTTGGGATTGGGCTAAGAGGGCACAACACTCCGTAAATGGAGAACCATATGATGGAGTCCGCTGTGGGGACTGGCCGCTTTTAACAAGGTATTGCAGAGATGGATAATTACAAAAATGAAAAGGTGTAAAATAAGCCTATATTTGCCATGACTCGAATCAGCACAGGACATCCAATTCGCAGTTTAACAGGTAATTTCGGCACGCATTTGCCTTGTATTTGCGCTCTAATACGGGCGAGATGCGCCAAAATTACGGTAATCCATAGTTTTCATAGAGAGCTATGGATTACGCCTCCTCTCACTGCTCGTACAATACGATCATATTGTACGTGTGGGGAGATAAGTGACATGTCAATTACTTGCGGCGAATACGCACCGCGAGTAATGACAGTCTATGGGGCCGGCGGGCCGCCGCCCCCGCGCCTCGGGCTACCGCCCCCTCTCCCCCGCGCGTATTAGCGCGAGCTCCCGAAAGACACGATGTAATGCGGCGTGTACTGTACACGCCGCTGTACATCGTGTGAACATAGCCTTACAAAGAAGATGTGTTTTATGTGTTTAATGTATAGAAATACTTAATCAAGTTCCAACCTTGTTTAAACCTGAGTGTACAAAGAAAAACTAAAATGAACTTGGTCAGTAAGGGAGGTAAATGACCCATTCTCAAACTGCTTAAAGGGGTTGTCTTTGCCATATTGACTTATGGGTATGGGACCTGCATCTATCTGCAGAATGGGCCCTCAAAACTCCCCATTCAGAATGTAGAAGTGGCGGCGCTTGCAAAGTTACTCTCCATATTAATGGGCGTTCTGAACACAGCCAAGCAGTTGCACTCTTGTCGATATGCCATAAATGCATGAGATGGGAAAACCCCTTTAATTATACAAATGTTTACTTTAGCTGTCAAAAAAACATCACAATTGCTTTGTTGCCAGGCAAAAAAGACACAAAATAACAAAATAATCTGGGTATATCTGTTAATCTGCTTCGTCAACACGCTCAGTTCATGGCTTTTTTTTATATTTCACAGAGGAAAAAAAGATGTAGTGCATGAAAGAGAAATAATAGCTTGGAAGTACTTAAAAGCTTAAGGATAGAAAACTTAAAAATGGTCAGATTCAGCCCAAATCCTATCAGATTTTCTTGGCTTGTGTAAACCTTTAATCAGCTCCCAAGGGTCATTTTAGCTAACCATAAAACATGCGATTACAAGAGGCATCAACTATGAGAATTATGGAGAGTGTGGTGATAAGAGCATGTATCAATTGTCTTATTATATATCAACACATTCTTTAGCAGAGCACAAATCACACTGTCACATATCTATAGATTCACAAGAGGCACTAAAAGTCACATCTATAAAAAGAAACAAAGTACTTACATCTAATAGTAATAATGAAAACAATAAAAATAAATAATAATAATAATAAATAAGTTTAAAACAATATCAATAATAATAATAATAATAATAATAATAATATAGTGATTATAATAATTATATAAAATAATAATGATGATGCAGATGATGCATGTCTTAAAAGAACCCTGATCAATGACAAAATAATAACAATAATAATCCATAGCAATATAAATGTTTACAAAATCCTACAAGAAAATATTCCTATGTTATTATGTGATTCTTATGATAATGTTGATTAGTTTTAGTGATCATAATAATATCTTACTAAAATAGTTTTCACATTGATTGTTTACAGTAATTATTTATATATAACAAGACTGTTGCATTTCTCCACACTCAGTTTTAAGACTGGGGGTGAGTAACATTGAAGCAACAATGTTTAATTATGATTAATTAATGTAAAACCTATCGCTTAAGGTAAACAATAATAACAATAATAAAATGGAAAACCAAGCAAAAAAGTAAAAACATTGTTTATAACTAAAGTAGGAAAAGTTTATATTTGTTTGGAATGCACTAAGTCAGATATTCATACATCTCTATTTTCCAGGATATATATAGTTATTAACCATCAGATTAATTTATCATATACATTTTCATTTGCTGTTTCCTTTTGTTTGTGCTGGTTATATAAAGTACCTCAATTTCTGCACAGAGAAACTGCTGAGCTAATGTAACAGTACGAGTAATTACTAGTTTTTATGTCTGAAAGATCAGATAACACACAAGCTTTCCACATGTGGGGCCTCAACCTGTGTATGACTTCACTCCCTGCTTATCAGATAGGAAAAAAACAGAAGGGTAAAGGGGTACACAGGTCGTTACTTGGGAAACCTGAGAGCCCCAGAAGTGTAAAAAATCATTTGTAGGGTCCTTAACAAAAAAAGAGAACAAAACAATATATTTGGAAAACTTCATTTAAGTGTTCCCTCCATTTTGAAAGCTATTATTTGTAGAGACAACCTCTTTAATTATTGTCCAATGTCAGGAGGTGTGCAGACTGTATAGGTTAGCTTCCAAAAGTATATCAGTTACTTTTACAGAAATTAGAGACCCTTTTTTATACTATTTCCAAACTTACTACTATCATAAAGATTAAAGGATAAAATTTTAGCTGCCTGCAGTCACCACTAGTGGGAGCTCCCTGCATGCATGTGTGAAAGCTGTATAAAAATGTATGTGGTGAGCGTCATCTAGTGGCACCTTCACGTGGCTGCTATGACATGCACCCGTGCTATAGCAGTTGTGTGCCCTACCTCTATGGTGTGCATACTTCTGGCTTCAGGGTGGCATTGACAATTTTACTTTGGCTTAGGTATAATAATAAGGATCATTTCCTCTAACATAGACATGTACAATCCCATCCACATCTGGGTAATGTGGCTCTACTTCTGATCTATTTTAGATCAATTAAAAAAAGAAATTTGCCTGAACTAGTTGCCTAGTGATAAAAATTAACCTTATCATGTTAGCTTCCCGAATCCTTGGCGAAAAAGTAATGAAAACAGTGACTTTATCCTTGGTGGTTTAGTGGTAAATACATCATTTGTGCTGATTCAGTGATAAAGATAATACATCCAAGGTGGTACAATGGTACAAGTGATTGGCTAGTCTGCTTCTTGAGGGTATAGTGTTAAAGGGGTTTTCTCACTACAAAGATTAGCTGTCAACATAGGGGACAGTAAGTACGACTTCTAAATACATTGGTCAATAGATTTTACTTAGTCATGAAAATAACAGTGTTTTTATGTGTTTTGGAGTGCACACAGTTTTTAAAGGTCACCTGCATACCAACAACTCATCATCTGATTAATTGAGAGCAGGGACATCTGTTATCTGATTGGCTGACAGCAGGTACGTCTGTTATCTGATTAGCCAAGAGCAGGGACGTCTGTTATCTGATTAGCTGAGAGAAGAGAGCAGGGAGTGACTTCACTCCACTGATGGACTGAGATCAAAGCAAACTAATTATATCTAACAAGATTAGCTTCACTAACTTAAAGGTACTAGTGTATCTCAAAAAATAGAATATCATTGAAAATTCATATTATTGAAAGGTTCTCCAGGACTATCTTTTTATTTATTATAGGGCTCAAAAATGTATTATATTAAACCTTGTAATTCATACTGTAATTAGGCTATACAATATATGGGTTTCTCTGTTTGACTTAAATTATTGATATCAATTATCTTTCTTTTCAGTGATATTCAAATTTTTTGAGATGCACTAGTACATGTGCTGTGAGGACTGAAAAGCATGGCATTATCTGTAATCTTGTTAGAGATAACAGTCTCCTGCACTGTCAGAGTAATGGCTCCCTGGAAGTTGAATATGCTAATCCCTGCTGAAGAGCCACCCACAGTCTGAGGAGACAGAGTAAGTGCAAAACTGCTTGGAGAGAAAACCCCTTTAAAGAAAGGAAATTTCATCTTATATTAGCAAGTCTTAAAAATCACTCCCAAAAAAAGTAGACCTCACTGATTCTCAGGCTTAGCATCAAGATGTCTGGTGACTAGTGTTGAGCGATTATAATCGACAAAGTTGAAATAGGCACAGTTTTTAGGTTGATCGGAATTTTCCGATCACGCGATAATTTAGATGAGAATCTGCGCATAATCTATTACTATCGCGCCATTTTCGGCGCTTCCTGTCATTTTGGCGGCCAGCAAATCAGCTTAGAGCATAGAGCAGGTTGTGCTGGGTGTGCAACGTCATGACTGTGATGTGTATGGTTGTCATTGGCTGGAAAAATCACATGACCTCGTTTTACATAGAACAGCCCTTCCTGTTCAGCATCAATGTGTCAGTGTGTCTCATAAGAGCAGGACGTGTGTTAGTTTTCTCCTCAATACAGCTCAGCGACACAGTTCTCTTTGTTCACACAGACAACTATGCTTTTAGCTGTGAACATTAGAACATAGGTAGATTAGAGAATTTCAGTTATTAGTTAGGCTGAGACTTTTAAAGAAGCATCTAGCACTGTACAGCCGTGGGGGGCGGGAGGGTACGGACGAACACAGACAGACAGGCAGGCAGGCTTTTGAAAGGAGAGTGTATATTGTGCAGCCCATACTGCTTTGAACCTCCATTAAAATGGCTCTTTTTTTTACCAGTTTTTGGCCAGTTTTGGGTGAAATAGTACCTTGTATTTTGTGCAGCCCAGTTTTGTTCAAAGATCCACCTTGTACTTGCATTCGGATACAGAACTTTTCTAGTCACTGCAGGTGTATGTCATAGGTGCAAAAAACACCTATTATCTGTACATGATTTAATTAGGTTTTTTTTCCAGTTTTCTGCAGCCCAGTTTTGTTCAAAGACCCAACTTGTACTTACATTAGGATACAGAACTTTTCTAGTCCCTGAAGGTGTATTTCATTGGTGCAAAAGCCACCTTTTATTATCCGTACAAAATTTAATTAGGTTGTTTTCACTTTGGCGCAGCCCAGTTTTGATCAAAGACCCATCTTTTTCTACTTATATTACGATACATAAATTTGCTAGTAATTGCAGTTGTATTTCATAGGTGCAAAACCCACCTTTTATTATCTGTACAAAATTTTATTAGGTTTTTTTCACTTTGGCACAGGCCATTTTGGTTCAATGACCCACCTTGTACTTACATTAGGATACAGAAATTTGCTAGTAATTGATGTTGTATTTTATAGGTCAAAACCCACCTTTTATTTCCTTTACCAATTTAATTAGTTTTTTTTTTTTCACTTTTCCCGCAGCCCAGTTTTGTTCAAAGACCCATTTTGTACTTAAATTTTGGATACAGAAATTTCCTAGTAATTGCAGGTGTATTTCATTGGTGCAAAAACCTCCTTTTCTTATCCGTATAACATTTAAATAGCTGTATTGCACTTTGGTTCTCCCCAGTTTTTTTCAAATAGCCATGTTGTACGACAATTCTGATAGAGAAATTTTCTAGCAACTGTTCTCGTTTGTCACTGCTGCAAAAAACGTTTTTTCTCATCCGTGTAACTTCTGAATAGTTTTATTGCGCTTGTTGAATCTCAGTTTGGCACAGATAGCGCACTTGTATGATATTTTGTTGAAAACTATCAATTCCTAGTCCTACTGGGCAGTTGTAAATCCCCCGGGACTGAAGGAAGAACACTGTTATTCTGTTTTACGGTTTTTTCCACCAGAAACCCCATTTCACAAGTATTCGCTAAAACATTTCAAATTTCAAATCATTGTTGGCTATAGGAATTTAGAGGGACTTAAGAATAGCTGTGATTTGCCGTCTTTTAATAAGAGACTTTTAAAAACTCTTCCATACCTTCTTAAATTTTTATCTTTCTGAACATGGAGCAAAATGCAGGTGGTAAGCGAGCAAAGAGGGGTGCATGAGGTAGAGGTATGAGAGAAGGTGCTCCTTCCAGTGCTGGCGACAACACGCAAGCCAGCGGATCGTCGGTTGCAGGACCGTCAGGCCTGTCATCACTGGGTCAGGGCCCTGTGAATCTCAGTAACAAACAGCGTCGCCAAATCTGTTCTTCAGTGGTTTAAAGCAACCTGCATCCAGCAGTCTTACCTCCTCTCCCCAGTCACGGCCACAAATGTCGTCATCAGCATCGTCAGCAAACCGTCCAACATGAAGGGGAAGGCAGCCCAAATGTCAACTCGTGTACCCACCACTGTGGATAATCCATTTTCTGAAGACCTCTTTGATGACAAAATGCGGTTGGGGTCAGAAGGCATTTCCAAAGATCAAGAGGCCAAAGAGGATGATTTTGTCTGCTCTGACGCCCAGTTACTGATGCCATCAGAGGAGGAGAAGGAAGCCGGTCAATCGGCAAAAATCCCGGGCGGTCGGCAACGCCTTGCAGTGCCTCTTGCTTGTAGCCCGCAGCTCCTGGATGCAGAATGTCAGGACGACGAAGTCACCTGTGTTGATGATGATGATGACATTGCGGGTCCAACGTGGTCCCTTTTTTGCAGAATTTGCTTGCGAGCGCTTGATGACTGGACGAGGAGGAAGACGATGGGGTTTGTTTTCAGTACAGGTCCTGCCTCAAAAAAAGGGAGAGGGCGGTCGCAGAAGTCCGCTGAGATGATTCCGCCACCCACAATCAGCGGGAAAAACCGGCTCCTCCTTTTCGCCGTCGAAAAGGTCCAGGACCTCTCAAGCCTGGGCCTTTTTTGAGCAAGCCTCTGATCACCCAGCGATGTCATATGCCCCCCCTTTGCCGTAAACGCATCAGTAGAGGCAAGAATCTTAGGGGTTTAACCACCACCAAAATGTTCCCAGTCACATGCAGCGAATGCATGAGTTGAAATGGAGGGAACACTTGGCCAAAAAAGGCCACACCGATGCCGGGCGTCCAACCACTGTCACACCCTCTGTCTCCACCTCCTCCTCCTCCGCCACCACCAAGCGTTCCTCAGCTGCCCATGTCTCTCAGAGTCATAATCAGGGATCCCGCCTCCGCTTCAGCCTCCCACCGTCGCCCGAGTATCACCAGCACCACCAGAGTCCCATCCTACCCTTTCTCCTTCCACCAGTTTGACGACCTGCATGCCGTACAGTGGCCAGTCTAGCAGCCAGCCTTCTGTCTACCAGGTTTGAGAGCAGAAGAAACACTTTACCCCCAAACCATCCCAAAGCCCCAAAATCCTGAATGTCGGCAATTGCCCAGGCTTTTGGCCTTGGAAATGTTGCCTTTCCGTCTGGTGGACACAGATGGGTTCCGCCACGTCCATGGCCCTTGGTCTGCCCCCAATACCAGATGCTGAGCAGGCATTTCTTTGCCAGAAAAGCCGTCCCTGCCCTGGCCAGCCACGTGTCATCTAAAATTTCAAGCACGTTGTCTGCATCTGTGTCCGGAAAAGTCCATCTGACCACCGACACTGGACTAGTAAGCATGGGCCAAGGCCGCTATATCTCTGTAACAGCTCACTGGGTAGCTGGGTGGATGTCTCTGGGGGTGACGGTGGCTCTCAGGCTCTGTGCACGCTCTTCAAAACCGCAGGGATGGTGCAGGGTTCTTTCCTTCCCCCAAGGTCCTCTGGGTGGCATCATGTGCCCAGAGAAAAACCAGGCCGTGTTTTAAATGAATCTGTCCTTGGAGACCGTCCCACACACATGTCAGGAGCTGTGGACGGCTCACCGCAACGAGAACCCCCAGTGCTGGCTGGGTGACAAGAACCTTTGTGCCAGGCAAGGTGGTGTGCGATAATGGTCGAAATCTGCTGGCCGCCCTTAAGATCGTAGGCTGGAGCACATCCTTGCCTGGCACATGTCATGAACCTTGTCGTCCAGAAATTTCTAAAGGGCTACCCGGGTCTGGACTGCCTGCTGAGGAAGGCTCGAGGTCTGAGTTCGTACTTCCGCCGTTCGAACCCTGCCCCGTCCCTCCTGGCTGCGTTGCAGCATCAGCTCAGCCTCCCCGTCAACATCAGGTCCCACCAGCGACGGCGGAGGAGACGGACACAGAGCCTTTCTCTCCGTCGAATCCACAAGGCCCGACAGTTTCACAATTTTATCGGTCTTCATTAGGCAGTGGTTCAGGCTCCAGGGCCCTAGTGCAAGGCGGCGGCGCCTCAGCTCCAGGTACATCATCTGAGGAAAGTCAGGGCTGTTGTTAAAGCTGTGCCGGAGGAAGCGGAGGAGGAGGAGGAGGTATTACTGGACACCGACGTTACCGACGTCCCTGCCTTGGAAAAAGGTCGTCGCGAATTTGAGGTGGAGGAGGAAGATGAAGGAGATCAGTTTGCTAGTCTCCCTCGACCCAGAGGCTTGGGAAATCAAGGCTCCATCCCTCACATGAGTGCTTGGATGCTCCATTTCCTCCAACATGATCCTCGCATAAAGGCCATCAAAATGAACAACAGTTACTGGGTGGCCACCCTCCTTGTTCCCCGGTACAAAGCAAAACTCAGCACTTTCCTTCCCCCCCACCCAAATAGAGAGTAAAATGCAGGAATTGGAGACCGTGCTGATTGATCAACTGGAGACATCTGTTGCGTCTGCTTCACGTTCTTCAAAATGTCACGGTGGAACAACGTCAGAAAAGGGTTTAAATGCATAGAGATGCCAATAGCCGTAGCGGCAGCACAGCAGGCACTGTGGGCAGAAGCCAATGGGTGACCTCTGGCAATCTTATTTACCACCTCACCAACGTATGTTTTGCAGGGCACACATCCAACACACAGAGACCGGCTTAAGATCATGGTGCACGACTATCTGCGTCTAAACACCAATGTTTTTGGGTGTGTTCCGGACCCAATCGACTTCTGGTATCCTAAATGGATGAATGCCCGAGCTCGCTCGCCACGCCATAGGGGTTTGTTGTCCTGCCCAGCAGCCAGCGCATATCTGAGCGACACCTTCAGCACAGCTGGAGGAGTCATTACAGACAAACTCATCCGACTTTCCACAGATAATGTGGATCATTTGACTTTCATCAAGATGAATCAGGCATGGATCTCTGATGTTATAGCGCCATAATTGCCAAGGTCACCGATTAGTTGCCGGTCTACTTCACATTCCTCTTCCAAAAGAAATGGTCCTCTTGAAATCTTTTTTTTTTTAAATGTTCATTTCTTACTGCAATTTTTATTCTCAGTTCCCAAAAGATCATTTTGCTGGTTTTGCGGTGAGGAGACTGTAAAAGACACCAAGGTTTCATGACAAAACTGTATTCCATTTACTCACTTTATCTTTAGAATTGTTCGCATTGTCAATGGTTTTGGGGTCATGTTGCGGTGAGGTAAAGCTATAATCATGGTCCTTTGGAACAGAAATGTGGCTTCTAAGTGGCATTTCTCCCTCACAATTTTTAACAGTGGCTGTCACAAGGCATTATGGGAAAGGAGCTGGAAAGCTCACTGCGCCCTCTATAGGTTGTAACAAATCCTCAATTTACTTCTGATTCTACTGAAATCTTTTGAGAAGCAAAAGGGAATAATTGTCAAGCCAATATTGCTCATCTACATACGCGTGTCGGGGTTTTGCCCCTCATCAGTGTAGAGCAGAGCGATATTGCAAAAGAAGGATATCCGGTGACGTGTGCAGTGAACAGACGCCGCTAAGGATACTCCGGTCCGTGAGTAAAAACAGAAACTTTATTCTTGCAAAGTAAAACAACACCACAGTGCCGCACGGCAACCTTGCAACAGACCCCCGATGATAGCAACAGATGCGTTTCGAGTCTACTGACTCTTGCTCACTGTTAAGTCTGTATGGGTTACCTGGCTCATATAAAAACCCAATTAAAACCAATCATCAAACAGGGAGGTGATCATGTGATGTTAATGGAGAAGGGAACCATGGAACAAAAAGTGCTTAGCACTATACTAGCAACTGTATTAAATGCTAAAGTTGGTAATGCTAACAAATATAAGATGTGACAAATATTAGATACAATGTATGCATAAATATAAACCTAATTTGTAAATGGCTCCTTTTAGCTAACACTATATCCTAGTATATATACATCATGTCCGTACGGTAATTTAAACCGTCGGGTCTCCTGGTCCCCAATTTGAAGATCCACTGTGCCTCCCTTTGCCTTAGCATCTTAGTCCAGTTTCCCCCTCTGTAGGGGTATGGTACCTTGTCTATTATATAAAATTGGAACCCAGTTATGTTTCCTTGGTGGTTTTCTAGAAAATGCTTGGCTGCACCCGACATTTGGGATTTTTGATTTTTTATGCTGTTAATGTGTTCCATTATCCGTATTTAAGTCTTCCTAATGGTGCTGCCTACGTATCTCTTATCACATAGGGTACATTCTATGACGTATATGCAGTGATGGCTGTCACAATTCACAAAATGATTAATTTTATAACATTGCTGTTGAGTCATATCTGTGAATTCTGTTGTCTTTTTTGCCATCCTGCACACACTACATCTAGACCCTCCACACTTAAAAATACAGACTTAACAGTGAGCAAGAGTCAGTAGACTCGAAACGCGTCTGTTGCTATCATCGGGGGTCTGTTGCAAGGTTGACGTGCGGCACTGTGGTGTTGTTTTACTTTGCAAGAATAAAGTCTCTGTTTTTACTCACGGACCGGAGTATCCTTAGCGGCGTCTGTTCACTGCACACGTCACCGGATATCCTTCTTTTGCATTTGCATCACCGCGGGACCGGCGGTTTGGTCTGAAGCATGGAGCAGAAGTTGCCATAGAGCGGATCCGAGCCTCATCTGCGGGACTATACAGCCTTCATCATAGGTAATCCTTATTCTGTTTAGTAGCTTGTTTAGCCGTTTGCACGGGTCAGTTTGGATTTACCGTAAGGCTCCCTTCACATAGCGCTCATAGGATCCAGCCTTCACATTAAAGCCACACGCACAGGCACGGCACAGACCCCGCACTAGCATCATAGCCCAGTCATTTCACTATTATGTCCCCAGAACGTAGAGCCTAGCTGGCAGCAGTATTCAATTCAACAATGAATGCAAATGAGGACAATGGTGTTAATGGACAAACACCTTGGAAACAACAGTTCATACAGTTGGAGAAGTAAAAAATTAAGGAGCTCAAGATTGGGTGGGACAAAGAAACGCTCAACACCTATTTGGAAAGAAAGATCATTCCTAGGGGCTACG
>JAODAL010019822.1:0-70998 GCA_025379985.1 Phyllomedusa bahiana | reverse complement strand
TAAACAAGGGCCCGCAGCAAGCAGCCCTCGTTCACAAAATAGCCAGCCTGAGCGGGCCCTGCGGCACTGCTGACCGGCCGCAGGGCCCGTGCGGCTCAGAGTGTGAGGAGAGGGGGCGGCCATGCTCCGAGTCCCTGCAGCGTCTGTCACTTACTTCTCCTGCAGTCTGTGAACGGAGTCGGCCCCTCCTGCCATCCCTCTTGCCTGTGGGCGGGACACCTGATATTGAATCACCGAAGCCCCGCCCCATAAGGCAAGAGAGAGAAGCGGGGAGGGGCCGACTCCGTTCACAGACTGCAGGAGAAGTAAGTGGACAGACTCTGCAGGGACTCGGTGAGCACAGACTTCCATCCCCCCAAATTGTATGATACTGTGGGCTCCCCACCAAACCCCCCCCCTGCACACACACACTGCACTGAGCCTCCCACCGCTGCATCTAAGCCCCTGGGGCCCCACTGAGCCTCTCACCACTGCACCAAAGCCCCTGGGGCCCCACTCAGCCCACCACCGCAGCATCAAAGCCCCTGGGGCCCCAGTGGTATCCCACCGCAGCATCAAAGCCCCTGGGGCCCCACTGAGCCTCCCACCGCTGCATCAAAGCCCCTGGGGCCCCACTGAGCCTCCCACCGCTGCACCAAAGCCCCTGGGGCCCCACTGAGCCGCCCACCGCAGCACCAAAGCCCCTGGGGCCCCACTGAGCCGCCCACCGCAGCATCAAAGCCCCTGGGGCCCCACTGAGTCTCCCACCGCAGCATCAAAGCCCCTGGGGCCCCACTGAGCCTCCCACCACAGCACCAAAGCCCCTGGGGCCCCACTGAGCCTCCTACCGCAGCATCAAAGCTCCTGGGGCCCCACTGAGCCTCCCTCCGCTGCACCAACGCCCCTGGGGCCCCACTGAGCTGCCCACCTGCAGCACCAAAGCCCCTGGGGCCCCACTGAGCCGCCCACCGCAGCATCAAAACCTCTGGGGCCCCAGTGAACCTCCCACCGCAGCATCAAAGACCCTGGGGCCCCACTGAGCCTCCCACCGCAGCATCAAAGCCCCTGGGGCCCCATTGAGCTGCCCACCGCAGCACCAAAGCCCCTGGGGCCCCACTGAGCTGCCCACCGCAGCATCAAAGCCCCTGGGCCCCCTCTGCCACATCTGAAGGCCTCTGGAGCACCTCTGCATTCCCCCCTCCCACAAAAAAGCCCCTGTGGCCCCTCTGATGCCCCCTGCCCCAGCGTCCCTCCCCTCCGGGCCCCAGCTGTGTGGAACCCCACTCAAGTTCTTCCCCTCCTGCTGGGTGGGGCTCCATTTACGTTCCCCCCGTCCTCTCATCCGTGTGGGTCCCAACTTAAGGGGATGTAAATTCTGCAGAGACGGGTCGCAGCCAGGCGCAGTCTTGATGGCCGTCTGGGCCAGATGGAGAAGAAAAAGGGAAAGTGAACGACTCCGATCAGAAAAGACGCCTCCTGTGAGTCACTAAATGTAACTGCTCTGTGTGTGCAGCACCTGTGTACACCTGTATCTAACACTATATGTTCACTGTTTGGCAGTAATATCGTTCTTATTGTAATTAATTACACTCAGTAATAGTATGGCGTTATACAGTATTGTTATGGTACTGATATGTGGCGGTATTATATGCTCTTAGTATATTGTGGTTATTTCTAATATGGGTCTGCATATACTGGTTTGGTCAGTAACATAATAGTGCTGACACGTGGTGATAATGTGGTGGTGTTTGCCTGCCCTTGTATACCTACTGACCCGCACAATATTGATAAACTGTAAATTCCAAAAACAATGGTGCAATTGCATTTTTTTTTTGTCTGGGGTTGGGTGACTGGTGAGGGGGGTCGGGCGGAGTTGATAGAGTGGAGGGGGGGGCAGACGCTTCAGCTGTATGGGGCCCTGAAATTTCTGATGGCGCCCCTGGTCGCCACGTCTCCAGTAACCTGCCCAGACAGATTTTTCAGCATCTGTTCCAGGACATGAAGCAGTGGAATGACGTTATTCATCCCGTAGTCCTGGCGACTGAAAAGTAACTTGGCCTCCTCGAATGGCCTCAACAAACGGCAGGTGTCACGCATGAGCTGCCACTGGCTGACATCAAAGTTACACAGGGGAGTACACCAGTCCGCATGGATCATCAAAAAATTGTTAATGGCCTTTCTCTGTTCATACAGTCGGTCCAACATGTGCAAGCTGGAATTCCAACAGGTGGAAACATCGCATATCAGAGTGTGTTGGGGGATGCCGTTCTGGTGCTGCAACTCAAGGAGTGTGTGCCTGGCTTTGTAGGAATGGATGAAGTACATGCACAGTTTCCTGGCCATTTTCAGAATCTTCTGAAGATCGATGGAAGACTTCAGGAACCTTTTCACAACCAGATTGAACACATGCACCATGCAGGGCGCATGGACCATACCTCCTCGGTGCAGCGCAGATACCATGTTACTCCCATTGTCCGTCACCATGGTTCCGATTTGCAGTTGGCGCAGTGAAAGCCACACATCGATTTCTTGCTGCATGACGCGGAGCAGTTCCTCCCCTGTGTGACTTCGTTCGAGGCAAGCCAGGTGTAGAATTGCGTGACACCGCTGTGCCCTACACATGTGGTATGATGGAGCAGTACTTTGTGGAGGCTGGGTGGTTAGTGGTGGTGGAGGAGGAGGACAATGGTGCAGGAGCCGCAGTTTGACAACGTGGAGGAGAAAGCGGCGTCTCCTGTCCAAGTTGTTGGTGTGCCTGGGCCGGAAGCACATTCACCCAGTGGGCCATAAAGGACATGTACTGGCCCTGACCGTAGTTAACAGCTCCAGATGTCGCGACTGCCGTGCACCTGAACAAACGATAAGCTCAAGAGACTGCAACCTTCTGTTCTACATATTTATGAAGTGCGGTTACTGCCTTTTTGGAAAAGAAATTACGGCTTGGAACTCTCCATCTCGGCTCGGCATAAGCCATTTAGTTCTCTGAAACGGTGCAGAGTCCAACCATTTGAAAAGGGAGGGACTGCAGCACCAACAACTTGGACAGGAGCATGGCCAGCTTCTGCACCTTAGGATGGTTGGACGCATACTGTTGTCTCTTTGCAATCGCCTCGTTGAACGACTGCTGGCGCCATGAGTAGCGAGGAGCAGGAGCATCTGGACCGGGAGATGATGTCAAAGAGAAACAGCTCCCTTCTGCAGAGGTGGTGGAGCCTTGACTGGCTGCAATGGCATGCGTGCCACTGGGCGCTGCTGCTGCTGTTGCTGCTGCGGCAGGATGGACCACCACATCTGAGCCAAGTTTCTCCCAGGCCACCAGATGGTGACGCTGCATGTGTTGACGCAGGGCCGTGGTACCAATGTTAGCTCCCTGGCCACGCTTCAATTTCTGCCTACAGATTCTACATATACCCATATTCGGCTCCTCCAGTGTCTTAGCAAAGAACTGCCACACATCCGATTATCGGATTTTACCGCCAACGCTCCGCACTGAGTGACTACTGCCGCCGCTGCCTCACTGAGCCCCTGTGCCGCTACTTTCTTGGACCTGCGAAACGGATTTTTTACCCCGTGGTCACTTGGCTCCCGACCTCACACTGCTGCTATCCTGCTGACTCACGGCCACACAACCCACTTGCTGGCTGCGCTGCTGCCTGACGCGCAAGCTGACACCCTCTTCTCCTGACTATGATGAAGCCCTTGCCTCACCCCGCTCCCAAGTGCGGTCTTGTATGTGCCGTTTAAAAACTCTGTGTATTTTACTGAATGTAAAAGCACAAACAGGCTTAATTAACCTTCGGATATGAATTATGCTACAGAATTTCTTCTGTGGGGGTGAAAAAGAAAGTTTCTTTTAACTGAGTACAACTCCAGAAAAAATACTTAGCTAACCCCTGGATGTAAATTGCGCCAAACAATTGAGCAACACAAACTACCAGCTTGGTAACGTGTTAACAATGGCGTGTTTTTTATGCTACACAAACAAGAGAAAAAATTGTAATTAACTTTGTTTGTGAATTATGCTACAGGAAAAATTTATTTTTTGGCGGGGAAAGACGGTTTATTTTAGTCACCACAGCAGCAAAACAACGCTTAATTAACCCCTGGATGTAAAATTGCGGCAAACAATTGAGCAACCACAAACTACTAGCTTTGTAGCGTGTTACAATGGCGTGTTTTTACGCTACACAACAAGAGAAAAAATTTGTAATTAACCTTCGCTTGTGAATTATGCTACAGGAAAAATGTATTTTTTGTGGTGAAAAGACGGTTTAATTTAGTCACCACAGCAGCAAAATAACGCTTAATTAACCCCTGGATGTAAATTGGCGCCAAAAAAATTGAAGCAACCAAAAACTACTAGCTTTGTAGCGTGTTACAATGGCGTGTTTTTTATGCTACACAACAAGAGAAAAAATTGTAATTAACCTTCGCTTGTGAATTATGCTACAGGAAAAAAATGTATTTTTTGGCGGTGAAAGACGGTTTATTTTAGTCACCACAGATGTAAATTGCGCAAAAGAATTGAGCAGCCAAAAATGAAGTGGTATTTGTATTGTAAAAACACTGTTTCTTTAAATGAATACAACAGGAACAGGCTTAGATCCCCCTTGATATTCAATGTGCTGTGAGCAGATAGCATTAAAATGTATATGCAACTGCACTGGACTTCAGATCCAATACCCCACAAAATCAGAAATAGAACGTTAAGAGAAGCAGTCTCTGAGACAAGCTGAGACACCCCCAAAAAAATCGCTGTATAAAAATCAGTTCTTCAGTAAGAGCTATTACAAGCAGCCGCAGCAGCACCTTCCCTAATCAGTACAGTGAGAGCGGTATGAGCTCTCAGCGTCGCGCCCGGACGTATATAGTGCGGTGACGTCACAGAATCCCGCCGGTCTATGATTGGCTTCATCTCTGCACATGTCATGCAGGCTATGCCCTTCTTCCTCCCAGAGTTCTTTGCCCCATGTAACGCCATGTGCTCGCAGCCATTTTATCAATCAAAAGCACACTTCGTTCACGCGAAGTACCTCAAACTTCGACTTAGTTCCGAACCGAAGTTTTCCTGAAATTCTAAACGAATTCCACTTCGTTAGAATCAATTCGCCCATCTCTAGTAATTTACTATAAAATATGTATAACACAATATGCGTACAACTGAGCTATTTGCGCCAAACTGAGACGCACGGAAAGCAAAAAGAGTATTTAATAATTATATGGATATATATGGCATCCTTCGCAACACTGACACCAGGCGTAATTTAAAAGGAAATATGTAGAACACAATATGCGTACAAGTGAACTCTTTGCGCCAAACTGAGACGCACGGACTGCAATAAGAGCATTTAAATATTTTATGGATTCATATGGCAGCCTTCACACCACCGACTACAGGTGTAATTTACTATCAAATATGTAGAAAACAATATGCGTACAACTGAACTCTTTGCGTCAAACAGACGCACGGACTTCAGTAAAACTATTTAAAAGTTATAGGGATAAGTTAAGACGGTGTTTGGGAACACTGACACGCAGTGATAGCAATAGAACTGAAAACACAGGTAGAATTTCAACTGCTATCACAGGTCTGCTGGCCAGAAAAGTGGTAGAAAACAATGCTTTTTCAATTAAAGATCACAGAATACACTGAGCTGCAAAATATCTCCCTTCCTTTCAAAAGCCTCTCCTGCTACCGCCCCCCTCGCAGACGCCCACCCACGCAGCTGCACACACGAGTAGATATCCTTAAAACTTTCTCTAACTAAATAAGAAGTGAAATTCTCTAATCTAACTCTATTCTAAGCTGTAGGTGGATGGTTTCTGTATTAGAAGTGACTATCAGAGCTGTTAGAAAAGCTATTGGTTTAAACGCAGAGAGACACGTCCTCCTGTGAAGTGTGAGTATGAGCTCAAACAGGAAATGCAGGTGCATATATAAAACAAGGTCACGTGATTTTTGCAGCCAATGAGATCCATACACAGCCCACAGCCGACGTCATACACTCAGATCACCCTGCTCTATGCTCTGAGCTGATTGGCTGGCCGCCAAAATTACAGGAAGCGCTGTAAACCAGATGCAGATTATATATACCACTTTCACAGAAACTATCGCGTCATTGGGAAATTCCGATAAACGTAAAAACCAGGCCGATTTCATCTTTGTCGATTCTAGTCACAAACCCATAAAAAAAAATCTCCATCCCTCACCTTCTGTCTCCCCTTTCTCCATTGTAAATTGTAAGCTCCTTTGGAGAGGATCCTCTCTCCTTCAGTACCAGTTTATTTAGTGTTATTATTGTACTTTGGTTTTATATTATCTACCTAAAGCCCTTGTATTGTATAGTAGCGCTAATAACACTCTAAAACAAATAATAGTAATAACAATAATGATAATATTAATAATAATTAAATAGATTACAGTTCTTGCTCTCCTTTTACATAGGAGTAGTAAGATGGCAAGCATGATGGCTTACATTAGGCTCCCAGTTACTATGACAGTTGTTCAGAACCCCATGACTGCATCACAGTGGGCCAAATGAGCAGCAGAACAAGGTATTCTAACTCTGTCTCACAACGAGTATTCATGAGCATCCACATGGATTCTGACTTGAAATACTTGTCTAAAACAGAAAGAAAATTATCCCTGTTGACCTCAATAAAAGATACACATTGTAGTCTATAAAACGTGTATTTTCTCTGTTGGTTTTGGTGTTCATTCTTTCATCGTGTTCCACGTGCAAATTTGTGTCCAAAACCCCCGCAAATATAAATGGGACTCGTTTTCCGCCTGTAAAACTGCCGGAATCTACTGTAAAAAATGACCTAAAATCCACGTGAAATACTCATTGAAAATCTTGTCCAACGAAAATCTCTTGAGTAAATTTTACTCGTCATCTGGACTTAACAGTTTAGATGCCATGGTTAAATGGCCAGGATCTAAGTTATCTCCAGTTCCAATTAATGAAGGCAATAGGTGACTGTAAGTAAGAGTAAGTTCCATTCGTAAATGACAGAATAAATAGCACAGAAAGCTGTACCATTTTTTTTCTGTTAAAACGGCGGACACCAAGAAAGAAATCCAACAGACCCCATTGTAGCCAAAGGGGTCCGTTGAGTGCTATTTGCATCCATTGGTACATTGGTCCATTTATATGGAGGTTCCAAACGGGCATGTTTTCATTGTCCTATTAAAGAATTTACCTGTTTCATCAATCTATTTATAATATTTCCTGTTATTTGGATACACTTTTCATTATCTGAAGATTAAAGTCAATGAATAGAACCATTCAGTGGCATACATAGAAATTTCAGGGCCCCATAGTGAAAGGGAGAATTACATTATTATACATGGAATACTGCCTTATAGCTATCTGCGTATATTTATTCATAGAATATGCATTATTTGGGGGCAAACATCTTTATAAACAACAGCCACGTCATTGTTTTAGTCCATTGAAGAAGTCTGGGTATGATTGGGTGTGCTTGTGCATGATTAGATACATGGCCTGATGGGCATTGGCATGGTTAAAGTTAAGGCCTGTGGTGTCTCTTTTTGTGTTCGTTAAATATGTGGAGGTATGCTAAGGGGAAGTACTGTGCCTTATGATTAGTGATGAGCGATTACGTTTGCCATCGACATCGGTCGATGGTCGATAGTCGACCATCATCGACAAGATATTCGATGGTCGATGATAGATGATCGCCGATGACCATTAAAGTCTATGGGAGAGCAACAACACCTTCATTCTTACACCCAAAAAGGGCTGGAGAAGCTGGAATTTTAAAACCACAACAGTCAAATGGATACTGCTACATCTTAGGCAACACACTGAGGTTATAAAAGCCCCAGAAAAAAAAAACAGACCATTTTACTATCCCTGTCTTGCACCACAGCCCTGAGCCTTAAACCTGCATGAACCCACCAAAATTAAAAAGTTTTCCAGACGGCAGTATGATTTGAACCATCATTTTACTTGAACTGGACATTGAATATCCCTGTCCTGGAACGCAGATGAGCCTCAAACCTGCATGACCCCCAGATTTAAAAAGTGCGAGGAAAAAGGAGACTTTGAACCCCCATTTTAGTTTCACTGGACATAGACTATCCCTGTCCTGGGCCAACGCATGACCCCAAACCTGAAAGACCCCAGTTTAAAAAAGTTTTGGGAAAAAAAAAAAAGGAGTTTTTTAAACCACCATTTTTTTTTAACTGGCCCATTGGCTATACCTGTCCGGGGCCACAACTTTGACCCCCAAACCGCAAGACCCCAATTTAAAAAAAGGCCAAAAAAAAAAAAAGGATCTTTTAACCACCTTTTTAGTTTCACGGGGCATTGATTTAAACCTGTCCTGGGCCACAGCATGACCCCAAAACCCCTGGCATGCCCCCCCAGTTTTAAAAAGGCCGGAAAAAAAAAAAGTCTTTCAACCACCATTTTATTTCACGGAAAATTGACTTCCCTTTTCCTGGGCCACAGCAAGCCCCCCCCCTTGCATGACCCCCAGATTAAAAGTCCCGGGAAAAAGGAAATCTTTAAACCCAAAATTTTAAAGTTTCACTAGACATTGACAATCCCTTTGTACGGGGCCCCCGGGGGGGGGGGCCATGACCCCCAAAAACCCCTGCAGGGAAAAACCCAAATTTTTAAAAAGTTCCGGAAAAAAAGGGGGAAGTCTTTAAACCCAAAACCATTTTAGTTTCACGGACATTGACTATCCCCTGCCCGGGGGCCAAAAGCATAGCCCCAAATTGCTGCCCCCAGTTTTTAAAAAAGTGTGGGAAAAAAAAAGGAAAAATTCTTTCAACCAAAACCAATTTTATTTTTCACTGGACATTGACTATACCTGTCCTGGGCAACAGCATGACCCCCAAAAACCGGGCAGGGACCCCGGGTTTAAAAAGTGCGGGAAAAAAAGGGGGTTTTTAAACCACTTTTTTGTTTCACGGGACATATACTTTCCCTGCCCGGGGTAGCACTTCCCCTCCGTATGTGCGGGCCAATTGGCTTAAATTTGGGAAATTTTTACTGGGGGGTTAACGGCCTCTTTTCCACCTGGGTGCCCTTTTTTTTTTGCATTCTTTTTCTCTTTTTTATCAACGTGCTGGGGGAAAAATTGGGTCTCGGTATTTTGTTCCTGTCCTGGCTCCATACTCCTTTTCCCCTGAATAACCTACATCTGGGTTAAAGTTTTCCTGAACCTCCCTTTTTTACAATTCAAAAGGAATTTTTTTCCCCGCTATTTTGAAACATGCAAGTTTTTTAGTAGTTTAATTTTTGAAAAACACATTTTTAAAATTTGGGGGGGGGGGGGAATCCCACCATTTTCCTTTTGGGGGGTTTTCTCTTTTTTAATTGTTTTTAAAGGGGTTGTCTCAATACGGGGTTTGATAGCTATTTTTAAATATTTTTGCAAAAAAAAAAGCCCTTTTTGCAATATGTGCCATTAACAGGTCCTACCTTCCTGTTTCGACAGCACCACACCCTTGACCCAAACCTTGACAATTGTGAAAAAAATGTCTTTTAAGAAAAATTTTTTTTTTTTTTAAATAGGACCTGTGTATGTTTGCATGTCACAGCAAAATGCCCCCAAAAATTCAAAGCATGACCCTTGAGCCACTATTGGTCAATTGTGAAGAACAAATGTCTGTTAGAACAACATTTTTAGAAAGACCTGTAGTAAATAGCCGCATGTCACAGCAAAATGCCCCAAAAAATCAAAGCATGACCTCATGAGCCACTTTGGTCAAATGTGAAGACAAATTCTGTTAAAACAACATATTTAGAATAGGACCAGTTATAATAGCTGCATGATCCCCCCACAGCAAAAAACCTCCAAAAATTCAAAGCATGACCCTGACCACTTTGGTCAATTTTTGTTAAGTAACAAAAGTCTGTTAGAAACAACATTTTTAGAATAGGACCGTAGTAGCTGCATGTCACAAGCAAAAAGGCCCCCAAACATTCAATCATGACCCTTGAGCCACTATTTGGTCCAATTTTTAAGAACAAATTCTGATAGAACAACATTTTTAGAAATAGGACCTGTCTATAGCTGCATGTCACAGCAAAATGCCCCCAAAAATACAAGCATTGACCAGATAGACCACACTTAGTCAATTGTGAAGAACAAATGTCTTTTTAGAAACACACATTTTTTTATAAAAGGATCGTAGTATCTAGCATAACAAACAGCATGACCCAAAAAATTAGTAACAATGACATCTCCACACCACTGTTATAAAATTGTGAGGGGAAGAAATCCACTAAGAAGCCACATTTCTATACCAAAGAGACCATAATTAATAAGCTGTTATCCACAAGCACATGACCCGCCAAAAAATTATAAATATGACTTCTCAGCCATATTAAAATATTGAGAGGAGAAATGCCACTTAAAAGTCCAACATTTCAGTTCCAAAGGAACCAAGATTATAGCTGTATCTCACAGCAACATTACCTCAAAACCACATGCCAATAACGCGAAAACTTCTTAAGATAAAGTGAGTAAATGGAATACGGTGTTGTCATGAAAACCTTGCTGTCCTTTAAGTCTCCTCACACAAGCAAAACCATCAAAATGAACTGTATGGGAAAAGAGAATAAAAATTTGCAGTAAGAAATGATCATCTTTAAAAAAAATTTTCAAGCGGACCATTTCTGTATTTCAAAGGAATGTGAAGTAGACGGCAACAAATAATCGGTGCACTCGGCAATTGGGCCACAACAACATCAGAGATCCATGCCTGATCCTCTTGAAGAAAGTCCCCAAAAACGATCCACATTATCTGTTGGAACAGCCGGCTGCTTTTTGTCAGTAATGACTCCTCCAGCTTTGGCTGAAAGGTCCGCTCAGATATGACGCACGGCTGCTGGGCAGACAACACCTCTATGGCGTGACGAGCCAAGGCTCGGCCATTCGTCCATTTTTGGATACCCAGAAGTCTATTGGGTCCGAACACAAGCAAAAACTAACGGTGATGATACTCAGATATGTCTGCACCATGATCTTAAGCTTATCATCAGTGTGTTGGATTTGTGCCCTGTGCATAGCATGCGTTGGTGAGGTGTAAACAAAGATACCATAGTTCCCCCAAAGCTTCTGCCACCTTGCCCGCGTGCTGCCGGCTACGCCTACTAGCACTCTACTAGCAGTACCACGTCGCTGATGTTGTTCACCGAGACAATTAGGGAACGAGAAGCATACTCAACAGATGTCTCCAGATGATCAAACATCAAGGTCTCCATTACCTGCATATTAATTCTCAATTTGGGTGGGTGAAGAAAGAGCTGATTTTTGTTTTGTACCGGGATCCAGGAGGGTGCCACCCAGTAACTGTTTGTTCATATTTGTGGTCCTAAATGCTAGGATCAAGTTTGGAGGAAATGGAGCATTCCAAGCCCTCATTTGAGAGATGGCGCCTTGATTTCCAGCCTCCTGGTCGAGGCACTAGCAAACCTGATCTTCCTCATCTTCCTCCTCCTCCTCAAATCGCGCCAACCTCTTTCCAAGGCAGGGACGTCGGTAACATCGGTGTCTAGAATACCTCCTCCTCTCCTCCTCCGCTGCCATCCGGCACAGCATCAACACAGCCCAGGCTTGCCCTGAGAATATGCACCCTGAGACTGATGCGCCACCCTTGCACTAGCCTGGAACCCCCAACCACTGCCTAATGAAGACCGATTGAAATTGTGAAACTGGTCGGGCCTTGTGGATTTGACGGAGAGAAAGGCATTCCGTGTCCGCCTCTGTTGTCCGTCTCCTCCTCCGTCGCAGCGGACCTGTTGTTTCAGAGTGTACAACGATCGTTCCAAACTAGATCACCACAATGCTCATCTGACCAAGGCATTGTCCCAACTGACCATTTGGTGCTTCTTCAAAACTTGTCAAGGATGGTGCAGAGCCTTTTCACCTGCCCTCCACTCACGGAGGTTCAAACATCCCCGAGGCTCCGTACCGCAGCTTGTCAGGCCATGTGTTCCACTTCGTAACTGCTAAAGCATTGCGCTGCTGCCACAAAACGCTGGGCAGTGGAGGGTTGGAATTCCAGCGTGTTCCACGTCAACAATGAGACCGGTTGACGGAGGACCGAGCTGACGTCTGCAACCGCAGCCAGGCGGGATGAAGCAGGGACGAACACTGCGGAAGTGCGAACTCAGACCTCTCCTATCTCAGCAGGCATCCAGACCCGGGAAGCTCTTTAGAAATTTCTGGACGACAAGGTTCATGACATGTGCCAGTCAAGGGATGTGCTCCACCAACCGATCTAAGCGGCAAGCAGATTTCGCCCTTATCGCACACCACCTTGCCTGGCACAAGGTTCATTACACCCACCAGCGCTCGTCTCGTATTGCTAGAGCGTCCACCAGCTCCTGACCTTTGTGGTGGACGGTCTCCAAGGCCCAGATAATTACAACACGGCCCAGGAGTCTCTGGGCACTGATGCCACCAGAGGACCTATGGGGGAAAGAGGCCCTGCACCATCCCTGCAGTTTTAGAGCGTGCGCAACGATCCAGATAGCCCCGTCACCCCAGAGACACCACCCACTCACCAAGGCAAGTAACTGTCACTGAGATATAGGCGGCCCATGGCCGTGCATCACTCGACCATGTGTCGGTGGTGAGATGGACTTTTTCCCGGACACGATGCAGACCACGCTTTCTGAAATTTTAGATGACACGTGGCTGCCAGGGGCAGGGACGTCTTATTCTGGCAAAGAAATGGCCTGCTCCGCATCTGGTAATGGGGGACAGGCGAGGGCCTGACTTGGCGTGAACCCTCTGTGTCCACCAGACGGAAAGGCAAACATTACAAGCAAAAGCCTGGCATGGCCGACATACAGGCCTTTTGGCTTTGGGATGGTTTGGGTTAAAAGTGGTTTCTTCTTTTCACCAACCGAAGACAGAGAGGCTGCTGCTAGACTGGCCGCTGTACGGCGTGCAGTCCGTCAAACATTCGGAATGGAGAAGGTGAATATGGGTCTCTGTTGGTGCTAGGTGGGGTACTCGAGCACACGGTGGAGGCTGGAAGCGGCGGCTGATCCCCTGATCATGACACTGATAACAAGGGCATCGGAGGAACGGCTTGGTGGTGGCGGGGAGGAGGAGGAGGCGGAGACAGAGGGAGTGACAGTGGTTGGAGCCCGGACGTACGTCTGGCCATGTTTTGCCAAGTGTTTCACTCCTCATTTCAACTCAGCATTCGCTGCATGAGACATAGACATGTTTGTGAGTTTAACGACTTCAGGTTCAATGCCTCTACTTATGCGTTTACTGCAAGTCGGCAAATGACATCGCTGGTTGAATCAATGCTTGCCTCCAAAAGGCCCAGCTTGAGAGGTCCAGACCATTATGACGGCGAAAAGCGAGGAGCGGGGTTTGCGCTGACCGTGGCTAGGCGGAATCAAATCAGCGGACGATCGCGACCCCGCCCTCTCCCCTATTTGTGTCGGACCCGTATTTGACACTAACCCATCGTCTTCCCTCCTCGTCCACTATGAAGCCGCTCGCAAGCAAATTCCTGCGTGAATAAGACCAGGAAGGAATCCCGCAAATGTCGTCATCATCATCATCATTCAAACACAGGTGACATATGGACTCCTACTTTCAGCATCCAGAAGCTGCGGGCTAACAAGCAAGGGCACTGCAAGGCGTTGCCAACGACCGCCCGATTTTTGCCGATTGACCGGCTCCTTCCACCCCTCTGGTGGCATCAGTAACTGGGCGTCAGAGCAGACTAAATCATCCTCTAGATCTTTTAACATGCCTTCTGACCCCAACCGCATTTTGTCCATCAAAAGAGGTCTTTCAGAAATGGATTAACCCACATGGAGGGAACATGAGTTGACATTGGGGGCTGCTTCATGTTGGACGATGCTGCTGATGCTGAATGACGACAATTTGTGGCCTGACTGATGACAGGAGGTAAGTACTAGCTAGATGCAGGTTGCAATAACCACAGAAGGACAGATTGGCGACGATGTTCGTATACTTAGATCACAGGCCCTGACCCACGCGATGACAGGCCAGACGGTCCTGCAACTTGACGAATCCCTGGCATGCGTTTGTCGCCAGCACTGGAAGACACCTACTCTCTACCTCTACCTCCATGTGCTACCCCCTCTTTGCTCGCTTACCACCCTGCATTCGCTCCCATGACCAGAAATATAAAAATTTGAGAAGGTATGGAATAGTGTTTTTGGAAAGTCCCTCTTAAATAAAAGAACGGCAAAGACACAGCAATCTCACATCCCTCTAAAATCAAAACAAAATTAGCTGGATTCAAATTTAACTCAAGGTGTCTATCAACAAATCTGGACTGGGCAAAATTCCCAAAAAACAACGTATCTGTTAAGTTTGGGTATAATAAATGGGATTTTTGCACCCTTTCAATACACCTTGAGGTAAAATAGAATTGCTGTTTTAAGATTTTACGTAGATTCTGCGAACAATGAACAGTTACTGGGTGCGCAAAAGTCCAAAAAACACGTATCAGTTATGTTTTATCGTATAATACACGGTAATTTATTCGACCTTTCAATTCACCTGTGGTGAATATAGAATTGCTGTTTTAAGATTTAAGTATTTTCTGCGTCAAAGTACAGTAAACTGGGTGGCGCAAAAGTCAAAAAACACGTAACTGTTATGTTATTTGATAAAATAAACTGTATTTTTTTGGCACCTTTCAATTCACCAGTGGTGAATATAGAATTCTGTTATAAGATTTACGTAGATTCAGCGTCAAAGAACATACGGGTGCACAAAATTCAAAAACACGTTAACTATAAGTTAAGTAAAATAAACTGTATTTTTTGCACATTTCAAAATCACCTGTGGTGAATATAGAATTGCTGTTTTACAGATTTACCGAAGTATGCTACTTATTAGCGTCAATGAACAAGTACTGGGCGCAAAATCAAAAAACACGTTAAACTGTAATGTTTTCGTATAATTACATGTATTTTTTGCACCTTTCAATTCACCTGTAATAGAGAAATGCAGTTATAAAGATTACGAAGATGCTGCGTCAATTAACAGTACAGGGTGCCCAAAAGTCAAAAAAACACGTAACAGGTTATGTTTAGATATAAAAAACTGTATTTTTAATTTTGCACCTTTCAATTCACCTGTGGTGAATATAGAATTGCTGATTTAATATTTACGTAAATTCACACGCGTCAATTAACAATACTGGGTGCACAAAAGTCAAAAAAACACGTAAACTGATATTTTTGATATAAAATAAACTAATTTTTTTTGCACCCTTCAATTCACCTAGTGAATATAGAATTGCTGTGTTAAAGATTTACTAAGATGCAGCGTCAATGAACAGTACTGGTGCGACAAAAAGTCAAAAAAACACTAACAGTTATTTTGATATAATTAAACTGTATTTTTGCACCTTTCAATTCACCTTGGAATATAGACTTGCTGATTTAAGATTACTAGATGCCTGCTCAATGAACCATACTTGAGCGCAAAAGACAAAAAAACACGTAGTCACGTTATGAATTCGTGATAATACACGTTATTTATATGCACCTTTCAATTCACCTTGTGAATATATAATTGCTGTTTTAAGATTTAACGTAGATCTGCGTCAATGAACCCAGTACTGGGGTGCGCAAAAGTCAAAAATACACGTATCTTTATGTTTTCGAATAAATACAATCGGTATTTTTTGCACCTTTCAATTCACCTGTGGTGAATATAGAATTGTCTGTTTTAAAGATTTACGGAAGATCTGCTCAATGAACCAGATTACTAGGTGGCGCAAAAGTCAAAAACACGTAACTAGTTAAGTTTTGTATAATAAACTGTATTCTTTTGCACCTTACAATTCACCTGTGGGAAAATAGAATTGCTGTTATTAAGATTTACGAAGGATGCTGCGTCCCAATGAACAATTACTGGGAGCGCAAAAGACAAAAAACACGTATCAGTTATTTAACCATATACACACCGTTAGTTTATGCACCTTTCAATTCACCTGTGGTGAATATAGAATATGCTTTTAAGATTTACGTAGATGCAGTCGTCATGAACAGTACTGGTTCGCAAAAGTCAAAAAACACGTATCTGTTATGTATTTCGTATAATAACTGTATTTTTTTTGCACCTAATCAATCACCTTGTGAATATTAGAATTTGCTGTTTTAAGATTTACGTAGATTGCTGCGAATGAACATAACACGGGTGCTCAAAATCAAAAAACACGTAAACTGTTATGTTTGATAGAATATAACAGTATTATATGCACCTTTCAATTCACCTGTGGTGAATAAAAATTGCTGTTTTTTAAGAGTTTACGTAAATGCAAAGAGCGTCAAGACAGACTGGGTGCGCAAAGACAAAAAAATCACTAACTGTTATGTGTAGATATAATAAACTGTATTTTTTGCACCTTTCAATTCACCTGTGGATGAATATAGAATTGCAGTTTTAAGATTAACCTAGATTCCTGCTTCAATAACATAACGGTGCGCAAAAGTTCAAAAAACAACGTAACTTGTTATTTTTGAATAAAATAAACTGTATTTTTTTGCACCTTTCAATTCACGAAGAGGTGATTAAAGAATTCTGTTTTAGAATTTACGAAATGCAGCTCAATGAACAGTAATGGGGCCAAAAGTCAACAAAACAACGTAACTAAATGTTTGTCGTATAATACACTTTAAATATTTTGCACCTTTCCAATTCACCTGTGGTGAATATAGAATTGCTGTTTAAGATTTACGAAGATGCTTGCGCAATGACCAGTACTGTGACGTCAAAAGACAAAAAAACACGTAACTGTGATGTTTTCGTACATACCACGTAATTTTTGGCAACAAACAACCTTATGCAGATGCTGACTACAAGATTGCTGGATTTGTAATTTAAAGTGCAATGGTTGAAATAAAAACAAGTCACAGGTGTAATGGGTAAAATTGAAACACCTAACTGACAGAATACAGAAAATAAAAGTGGAGTGTTGCAGAGAACAAAGAGTCATGCAGTTACTCGAAATGTTGTTTATACAATTTAAGTTCAGACTGCGCAATATCCTGGCAATCCTTCAATAGCAAACTGTAAATAAAAAAGAGAAACCCACTACAATATCAACTCTAATCTTGTGAACTTTATACAAAGTTCTTTATAATAGAGCTTGACAGTGTTCGCCCGCTGGGCCCCCCCCCCGCTATCCCCTCGCCGTACTTTCCAACCGGTAGAAAAAATAGCTCTCTTTAAAATTCTCTAGCTAACTACTAAAATGTTAAAATCACTAACTAACTAAATTGGAAGTAACACATCAAATAGCATAGGATGTCTCTGTGCTGAAATCGCTAATTTCGCTGCGCTGTGTGGCCACAGGCAGAGCGCCTGTCCTATCCCTATGAGACAGCAGAGAGACACTGAGGCTGAAACAGGAAACGCTGTTCTATTTAAAACGAGTTCAAGTGTATTTTATTTTCCACCAATCGCAACCAATACACACCCAGTCAGGACGTCGCACACACATCTCACCCTGCACATTCTATTAAAATGATTTGTCGGCTCGCCAAAATTACAGGGAAGCGCCGAAAAAGGGCGCGATCTTAAATAGATGTATTATGGCTCAGATTTAATCTTAATTATCGAAAGATCTGAAATTCGATCACCATAAAAACCATGCCGATTTCAACTTTGTCGATAAAACTCGCTTCCAACACTACTCATTTCTGTCTTGAATTTTGTAGACAATTTCTCTAACCATGGATTGATATGGTTTACACCCAGGTCCTTAGCAACCTCAATAACCAGGAGTGCCTTGATTTAATTAGCAAAGCATTGGTGAAACCTGCACCGCCAATCTCTTCTCCTTAACTGAAATACATTTTGATATTTAGCTCTTGGAGAAGCCTTTAGCACAGAGGTACACTTACTTTTTCTCCCTCCCTTCACTCAAGAAAAGACATGATCAGTGCAACCGTTTGTCTATAATTGTGACTTAGATGGCAATCAGACCACAGTTTATTAGTAATCAATACAGAAATCCAGGTATCCTCAATGGTTAATTAACTATTTCCTAAAATTGTATGATACTGGTTTCTTATTTAGTAATTAAAGGGAGTTTTAGTCCCCTCAGACACAGGACTGGTTGCAACTGTTACCTTTGCACCCCGAATAGGCATACCTATTTAGGGAAGAATTGTGCAATTAATGGTAAAGAAGGAAGAATTCTTAAAATGTCAGCAGTAATTGAAAGCACATATTCCTATAAAATGTTATTGAAAAATGTCTTTAATTAGAAATCAGGGTCAATTTACCCAGTGTCTGCAATGTACATTGGAAGTATACATTAGGAGGCATTCAGAGCTATACAGCACCCTTTGACTTCAATGTTGAAAATGGTATATTGTTTTGCAAGAAGACTCTATACGGAGTCGAGCAACATATTGGACTAAGGAAGAAAGCTCACCTACTTGCTGGGCTAGTTCATACACATGATGTGATCACTCTGTGATTCACCTCCGTCCGTGCCACCGCCGGCCAAGCGAAACACTGCTAATCCAAAACATGAAATCCGATGCTATCCCACAAAAGGCTTGCACCACAAGGACGTACCAAGCTCCTGCACCGGTAAATAACACAGCTTTATTCGTAACAATAAAATCTCAGCAGTGCACAGATATTGCTCAAGAGCGGAAAGCTCGAAACGCGTCAGGTTTGACTGCAGGAATCATGCTGTGACAATATCTGTGCACTGCTGAGATTTTATTGTTACGAATAAAGCTGTGTTATTTACCGGTGCCAGAGCTTGGAGTCCTCGTTGTGGGATAGCATCCGGATATCCTGTTTGGATTAACATATTGGACTGTTCTATGTAGCAGAAAAAAGTATACCCTTGAATCCCAGCCCAATGAAGAACACATTTTGGTCTCTAGTGAATGGAGGTCTATTAATATGTTTGACATATCCACTTTCCTGATGCATATAGCAAGTGGACATTACCCCTTAACGACCACCCACTGTCTTTTGCTGGTGGGCAGTGTGGGTTATAAGTCAGCAGCAACGTCTTTTGGTGTCCCTGCCTCAGAGAGGAGTTCACAGCACCCAGCACCGCAGCTGCCCTAGGAACAGGGCTAAAGTTAGGAGCTCTATTCCTAGAACAGCCTTTAAGCATGGCAGGGACTGGATACTTCCTCCGATCCTTGTCATTTAAATCTGAAACAAGGCTTGAAGAAGGCTCTATGAGAGCCGAAATGTCGCCTTTGGACAGGCTGGAATAAAACACTTTTTTTTTTCACTTTTTCCATCTATCTGATATCTATCTCAAATCTATCTATCTCATATCTATCTATCTATCTATCTATCTAACAATCTATCTATATATCTATCCCATATCTATCTATCTATTTATCTGTCTAAATTTACAAATCACAGGAGTTCACATCTGCACACATCTGTTACTTACCTTTAGACCTGAATCTTCTATAAGTCTCATATAGTGTTGAAGTATTTATAAGTGATAGTAATATATTGAGTCTGATGGTCCTGTATCTTCCTTCCTCTACAAATGCTGAATGCCACCATTGTCTCCCATGTGATGTTGATAACATGCTATTGCTATGGGTCTTTATATATATAATACATGTTAGTGATAATTAATCCCCAGGTATTAGTTACAGTATCTGGATATATACACTAATTGGTGATTAAGTTCTGGGCTATATATAATATGCCATACATCCCAATTATAATGATGAAAACACCAATATTATATATCACTGTATACCATAGGGCAGGGGTCAATAGGAATGGAGTCTGGTGCATGAATTCATGAGCCAGCAAGAATGTCTCAGATTATGCCAAAAATGTATAAATAGCGCACATGGCATATTAGATTTGGGCAATTTTCTGAACATTTTTGCAAAATGTACATCCTTTACACCACATCAGTAGTACTACTTCTCAGTACTTTACACAATGAGCCAATAACTCTGCTTTTACTCTATGACACAATTTTTAGTGTGTACATAAGAAAAGGGTCATTTCTGTGACTCTATGAGCCCTTTTTCAAGATCAGACCAACCAGAACATCCCACAGGTGTCAAAGCAGCCAACCTCTTGCTACATGCTTTTTACCAACCCTTCATAGACTTGACTAGCTTAGCCTTGACTCAGCTATAGCCTCCTTCAGGTTGATTCTACCACCATTTAACTCATTTGTGGTTTATTTGGGTTGAAGTTTTCCACAGCCCTTGTAGACTCCCCAGAACAGACTACTTGTCAGGCTGCCATACTTCTTCATCTTTTGACAAAGTCCTATTACCCCAAGTTTTTTAAGGATCCTAGTATTATTGCTCCCTGCCACAGAAGTTCTACTGTAATGTCTACTACGTTTCTTACCCAGTCTGTCTGTCGGTCACCAGTCCTGACCACCTGTTCATCCAATGTTGCAAGAGAGTCGTACCTGCCCTGACCTCAGTCTAACTGACCCCAGCCTCAGCAGTTTTTCCTCTGCTTTGGTACTATGCTTTGTTATTGTCAGCTGTTGGTACTCTGAGGGTGGTGATCTGAGAGTCCCTACACCAAAGTCAAGATCCATGTATAGAGGCTAAAAGATGAAAACCTGGAAATCCTCTAGACTTTGAACAGTTTTACTTTAGGTCAAACATGTTATAACCTAGGAAACCCTCAAGTCATTCACTATCCCCTCACTGATCAATGTTGTACATAATGACTCTTCAACTCAGTTGTATCCTTCTTTGAGTTTACGTATACCACCAACGGACCTGCCTTGACCCTTCTCTGGACTGATGTCTCTCAGAGCCTCAGCAGGTGTGCGCATACAGTTGTACTCATTACTATTGGTGTTTTAATCTTAATACACAAGGATGCCCTCCCGTATCAGCTTTCATCTTTTATATCATTTGTAAATAGCTACAGAGGAAAAAGGTCATTCTTGTTATCGCCCTACCTAAAGGAAGTGTTCCTAAACAGACTCCCCTTTTACCTTTTCATTCACTCTGCTACGCCTCAAGACTGAGTCAAATAGGCCACAACATAGGCTTAAGGGCAGTCAACCTCATGCTTTATGCTACTCACCCCACCCCCCCACAACCCAGTAGAGCTGTGGTTGCTGTTGCCCTCCTCTCTACCACCATTGCTTTTTTTTACAGCTGCAGCTCCCTTGTGTGTGGAGTACTGTATTGCGTTTGGTCACCACTCTCTGCTGGGAGCACTAGTGCTGCATGTGTGTCTGCTGTCTCTCAATCTTGTAATGGGTCAGTTTGTGTCAATGTTTTTTTTTCTCAGACAGTGTCATGTCAGTCCAGCCTTTTAAAGAATCATTCTTCTATCTTTCCCTGGCTCAGCAATGAGGTTTCCAGGTTTCTGTGAGTGTGAAGGTGTTCTACTTTACCGCCTGCCCCTTTTTACTTGACTTGTATCTTCTCTCTCCGCTGTCTGTCCGGACCTCCTGATTGGTTAACTGTCTGACAAATTACTTATCTTCTGCTTGGGCATTGTTTTTTTGGTATTATTATATGTTCATAATGGAGATCACTCTGAGAAAAGTGACTTGGGCAGTAAAATCCAGATGCCTGTACATAGGTTAAAGGGTGTGGGACCCTTTTTATATTGCGCTTCTGAGTTTACCCCATTTCAAATATGCTTCAGTCCACAGAAATCATAGCTAGTTAGTCCTTTTGTCACTCATTAGCTCCTCCGAGCTTTAGCCTCAAATGATGTTGAAACCAAATCAATGTTTTGGTAAACCCATTAGCAAATCCTTCACACCAGAGTTGTTTGGCCCATCAGAATAGCACAGAATCCTCTGAAGGACCTGTGCTCTGACACAATATTGGTCTTCAATAATCCAGCAGATACGTAACAACTTCATTTGAATTGTATTTGGGGCCAGTCACTTGCCATAAGAGTCAATTTTATTTAATAAATACCCTATAAGATAATGTAAACAGAGAACAAAGAAGTTAGCAGGTCCAGGTTAGGTGCTGGTTCATGTTACCACACTATCCTAGTAATTATACCTAAACATCTTATGGCCCATTCTTGTATTTGCTTATGTGGAGATAAGACCTATGTCACAGGTGCCCCTGCGACCCTCATCCCGGGTCGCAGGCGCTCATATGCCCCTTCGGCAAGCGGCGCCGCAACCCGCATGTCGGGCAGCGGGCGCGCTCGCTCAGCCAGCCAGGTCCCTGCTGACTTACCCGGCCATGCTCCTGCCGAAGCTCCTGTCTCCCGACGCATGCGTCTCCGCCTCCTCTGTTAAATTTAAAGGGCCAGCGTACTGGTAATTGGGTATTGCCGGTCGCTGCCCCGATTTAAGCCTGCCCTTTCCTGACATGGTTGCCGGAACTTTAGTGCCTTTTGCCTATTGAGAAAGCGTTCCTGAGTCTTCCGTCATACCGTGTACCGTACCTTATTGCCTACGTCCCTCGACCACGAACCTCTGCCACCTGCACTGACCTTACCGACTGTGCCCGACTACGTCTATGCCTCACGATTCTGTACCACGCTCACCCCTGGCTGCCATCGCAAGCAAGTCACGTCAGGGGATGCGACCTAGTAGAAACCCGCCACAGCAAGTCCATCCCACTTTGCGGCGGGCTCTGGTGAAAACCGGGACCTACTTAGATTCCGCTCCGTGGCGTGGCTTACGCCATCACTTGCGGTGGTCCAGAGGATCCACTACCGCTGCCCGTCACATGAAGATCTGGCCATGGATCCCGCCAAGGTGCCTCTGCCTAGCGTCGCTGACCTAACCACCATTGTGGCACAGCAATCCCAGCAGATCGCTCAGTAGGCCCAGCAACTCAGCCACCTCTCAGCCATGATGCAGCAGTGCCTGGCCACCCAGCAGCAACGACCCGCTCCTGTGGCTTCCTCTGCCCCTTCAGCTTCCGCACTGGCTGCTGGTCCAAGGCTCTGTCCGTCTATGCCGTCTAAGTTCGATGGGGGCTCCAAGGCTTGCAGGGACTTCATCACCCAATGTTCCCTGTACATCGAATGAATGGGGAAACAATTCCCTACAGAAAGTTCGAAGGTCGCATTCGTGGCAGCATTCTTTCTGGGAAAGCTCTGGCCTGGGCTACTCCTCTTTGGGACAGAGACGATCCGGTCACGGCTACCCTCGCTGCCTTCCTCACCGAGTTCCGCAGCGTGTTTGAGGAACCCGCCTGAGCTTCTTCTGCTGAAACCACCTTACTAAAACTGCGTCAAGGTGACTCCTTGGTGGGCGATTACGTGGTACAGTTCCGCACCCTGGCCTCGGAACTGTCATGGAATGATGCGGCGTTAGCCGCCACCTTCAAGAAAGGCCTCTCCAGCCAGATCAAGGATGCCTTATCTACCCATGATCCGCCTTCCTCCTTGAGTGACCGAATCTCTTTGGCCACTCAGATCGATATCCGTTTTTCTGAATGGCAAGAAAAGCTACGTCAGGAATGCGAACCTGCCAGGGGTCGTTGGTTTCCCCGCCTAGCTCCTGTATGCCAGAGGCCACCACAGTTGTCCTCCCTGACTGCTACTGAGGAACCCATGCAAGTGGACAGAGCTCACTTGACTCCACAGGAGCTGACCCGGCGGCGTGAAGAAAACCTATACCTCTATTGTTCCAACCCCCGAACATTTCCTCTGGGGCTGCCCACTTCGTCCTCAGTGTTCGGGAAACGCACGCACCTAGGATACGTGGGAGAGCTGTCCCTAGGTGAGAGCAAGGCCTCTCCTCGTTTGACCATACCCGTTCTACTCGGCACTGGATCAGGTATCCGGGTTCAAGCTTCTGATTTCCTGGATTCTGCCTTAGTGTCCCAGCATAACCTCCCTGTGGTCCACCTGGAGAAACCCCTAGTCATCTCCTCTGTCAGTGGGGAGATCCTCAGTGATGCAGTCCGGTTCTGTACCGAACCTCTGTTCCTTCAAGTGGAAGCACTGCATAAGGAGAGACTTGCGTTTTACGTGTTACCCCAGTCTTCTTCATCCATTGTTCTGGGTCTCCCATGGCTGCAGCGCCATGCTCTCATGCTCAACTGGCAGACGGGCGAAGTCTTGCGTTGGGGGCCAGAGTGTCAGTCTCGCTGTCTGGTGGCACCTTGCCCGGTGCTTTCCGCTTCTCCTCCTGTACCATCTAAGCCTGTGGCGGGCCTTCCCGCTTCTTAGCAAGAATTTGCGGACGTTTTCTCAGAGAAGCAAGCTGAGACATTGCCTCCTCATCGCCCCTATGACTGCCCTATTAACCTTCTGCCTGGGACATCTCCTCCACGGGGCAGGGTTTACCCACTGTTGGTACCAGAGACCGTGGCTATGTATGCCTACATCAAGGAGAATTTCCAGAAGGGATTCATACGCAAGTCCTCCCCTTCAGCTGGGCCGGGTTCTTTTTCGTTACAAATAAGGATGGTTCCTTACGTCCTTGTATTGACTACCAGGGGCTCAACAAAATTACCGTAAAGAACCGCTACCCACTTCCCTTGATCACGGAACTCTTTGACCAGCTCCAAGATATTCTGTAAATTGGATCTGCGAGGAGCTTACAACCTCATTTGGATTCGAGAGGGTGATGAAAGAAAGACCGCTTTCAATACCCGCGACAGGCACTTCGAGTACCTTGTCATGCCCTTCGGACTCTGCAATGCACCTGCCATCTTCCAAGAATTTGTCAACGACATATTCAGGGATCTCCTGTACACATGTGTAGTCATTTATCTGGATGACATCCTGGTGTTCTCTGCCGATCTTGAGTCCCATCCAGTCCATGTGCAACAGGTCCTCAAGCGTTTAAGGGCTAACCGCCTCTATGCCAAGCCCGAAAAGTGCTTGTTCCATCAGAAAAGTCTACATAATTTCCGACAAGGGCCTGCAGATGGACCCCGCAAACTTGTCTGCCGTTCTACAGTGGCCACGACCTGTGGGTCTCCGAGCCATACAAAGGTTTTTGGGTTTCGCCAATTATTATAGACAGTTCATCCCACATTTCTCCTCCCTGGTATCACCTATAGTGGCGCTAACCAAGAAGAATGCTAATCCGAAGCTCTGGCCGCCGTCGGCAGAAGAAGCCTTTTCTAAGTTAAAGTCGGCCTTTGCCTCTGCACCCGTACTCTCCTGGCCAGATACGGAGAAACCGTTCTTTCTAGAGGTCGACATCTCCTCGGTGGGGGCCAGGGCTGTGCTTACTCAAAAAGGGCCCAAAGGCAAGACCCTTACATGCGGGTTTTTCTCCAAAACCTTCTCTGCCACAGAGAGGAACTACTGCATTGGTGACCGGGAATTGCTGGCCATCAAGCTGGCTTTGGAGGAATGGCGCTATCTCTTGGAGGGAGCTCGTCACCCAGTCAATATCTACACTGACCATAAAAACCTGCTATATCTCCAGACAGCCCAACGTCTAAACCAGCACCAAGCTTGATGGACCCTCTTCTTCTCCCGGTTCAATTTCCTAATTCACTTCCGCCCTGCGGAAAAAAGTGTCTAGGCCGATGCCCTCTCCCATGCCTCTGACGTGATTGGGGACGAACCTGCTCCACAGCATATTTTCCCTCCTGAACGGCTTATCTCTGCTGCGCCCGTAGATCTGCAACGAATTCCTGCCGGCAAGACATACATTCGTCCGGCTCTACAGAAAAGGATTTTGTCGTGGGGTCATTGCTCTTGTGTGGCTGGACACCCTGGGGTGCAGAAGTCTTGCTCCCTCATCTCCCGGTTTTATTGGCGACCCGGTCTGACCCAAGATGTTCGTGAGTTCGTGGAATCTTGCGCCACCTGTGCCCGTAACAAGTCGCCTCGTCTCAAGCCGGCAGGTCTGCTTCAGCCATTGCCGATTTCCAGCTGTCCTTGGACCCATGTGGCTATGAACTTTATCACGGACCCCCCTCCTTATGCTAGTAATACCCTTATCTGTGTGGTTACGGATCGGTTCTCCAAAATGTCTCACTTTATCCCTCTGCCAGGTCTGCCGTCTGCTCCTCGTCTTTCCAGTCTCTTTTTTCAACACATCTTCCCACTGCATGGGCTTCCCCAGCACATTGTTTCTAGGTTCTGGTGCTCCCTATGTGCCCAACTTCAAGTAAAGCTGGATTTTTCTTCGGCCTACCATCCTCAGTCTAATGGGCAAGTGGAGAGGGTTAATCAGACTCTGGGATGCTACCTGCGCCATTTCATCTCTGCGCATAAGGACGATTGGTCCAGTTTGTTATCCTGGGCCGAGTTTTCCTACAACTCGTTAGGCTCGGAATCTGCCGGTGCTGCTGCATTCTTCATTGTCTACGGACGACACCCACGCCCACCCCTCCCTCTCTCAGTGCCCTCCGAGGTCCCAGCCATGGACGGGTTGGTCCAGGACCTAACGGCCATCTGGGAACAGACGCGCCAATCTCTACTCCGGGCTTCCGCTCATACCAAGATTCAAGCCGACAGGAGACGAAGACCTTCTCCAATTTTCTCTCCAGGTGACAGTGTGGTTGTCGGCTCGGTATATCCGTCTCAAGGTCCCCAGCTATAAGCTTGGTCCCCATTTCTTGGGACCGTTCGAGGTGCTGAAACGCATAAACCCAGTGGCATATAACCTCTGCCTTCTCCCCACTATGCGGGTCCCGAACTCCTTCCATGTCTGGTCAACTTGAATCGTTTCTCCCGGGAAGTTGCACCCCCTGCCCCTGTGGCCGACGCCGCCAACTTCTTTACTGTAAAGGAGATTCTGGATATGAAGACGGTCAGAGGGAAGCGGTTTTTCCTCATTGACTGGAAGGGTTTCGGGCCTGAAGAGAGGTCCTGGGAACCATAAGACAATATTCTGGATCGTGATATTATTCGGAGATTCCTTCAGGCCAGAAAGAGAGGGAGGCCAAGGAGGGGGGGGGGTTACTGTCACAGGTGCCACTGCGACCCTCATCCCGTGCCCCTCCGGCGAGCGGCGCCGTGACCCGCATGTCGGGCTGCGCTCGCTCAGCCAGCCAGGTCCCTGCTGACTTACCCGGCCACGCTCCTGCCGAAGCTCGTGTCTCCCGGCGCGCGCGTCTCCGCCTCCTAGGGAACGCGCGCCTGTTCAATTTAAAGGGCCAGCGCACCGGTAATTGGGTATTGCCGGTCGCTGCCCCTATTTAAGCATGCCCCTTCCTGACATGGTTGCCGGATCTTTAGTGCCTTTTGCCTATTGAGAAAGCGTTCCTGAGTCTTCCGTCATACCGTGTACTGTACCTTCTTGCCTACGTCCCTCGACCACGAACCTCTGCCACCTGTCCTGACCTTACTACCTGTCCCCGACTACGTTACTGCCATCGCAAGCAAGTCACGTCAGTGGAAGCGACCTGGTAGAATCGCGCCTCAGCAAGTCCAGCTCTGGTGAAAACCGGGACCTACTTAGATTCCGCTCCCTGGCGTGGCTTACGCCATCGCTTGCGGTTGTCCAGAGGATCCACTACCGCTGCCCGTGACAACCTACTTGACAACTTTTTTTCTCAAGATTTTGAGAGATTATTAGCACTGTTTTGGGAACACCCATAATCCATCTAGGAATGCCCATTTTGGGGTAGTAATTGCATGAAACTCTCATTGTTGTGTCCGGGTTTCCAAGAAGAAGCGGAAAGGTTGATAAGTATATGGTAGGACCTTGAAATGCTTCTTACGAAGCCACTCCTTCATTACCCTGGCAGTGTGCTTGGGATCATTGTCAAGCTGAAAAACCCAGCCACGTTTCATCTTCAATGCCCTTGCTGATGGAAGAAGGTTTGCACTCAAAATCTCACAATACCTGGCCCCATTCATTCTTTCATGTACATGGATCAGTCCTCCTGGTCCCTTTGCAGAGAAACAGCCCCAAAGCATGATGTTATCACCCCCATGCATCACAGTAGGTATGGTGTTCTTTGGAGGCAACTCACCTTTCTCTCTCCTCCAAACACGACGAGTTCTACTTTGGTTTCTTCTGACCATATGACATTCTCCCAATACTCTTCTGGATCATCCAAATGCTCTCTAGCAATCTTCATATGGGCCCGGACATGTACTGGCTTAAGCAGGGGGACACATCTGGCACTGCAGGATCTGAGTCCCTGGCGGTGTAGTTGTTACTGATCGTAGCCTTTGTTACATTGGTCCCAGCTCTCTGCAGGTCATTCACTAAGTCCCCCCATGTGGTTCTGGGATTTTTGCTCACCGTTCCTGTGATCATTTTGACCCCACGGGGTGAGATCTTGTGTGGAGCCCCAGATGAAGGGAGATTATCAGTGGTCTTGTATGTCTTCCATTTTCTAATTATTGCTCCCACAGTTGATTTCTTCACACCAAGATGCTTGCCTATTGCATATTCAGTCTTCCAGCCTGGTGCAGGGTTACAATTTTGTTTCTGGTGTCCTTCAACAGCTCTTTGGACTTCACCATAGTGGAGTTTGAAGTGTGACTGTTTGAGGTTGTGGACAGGTGTCTTTTATACTGATAACAAGTTCAAACAGGGGCCATTACTACAGGTAATGAGTTGAGGACAGAGGAGCCTCTTAAAGAAGAAGTTACAGGTCTGTGAGAGCCAGAAATCTTGCTTGTTTGTAGGTGACCAAATACTTATTTCCCACTATAATTTGCAAATAAATTCTTTCCAAATCAGACAATGTGATTTTCTGGATTTCTCATTTTGTCTTTCATAGTTGAGGTCGACCTATGATGCCAATTACAGGCCTCTCTCATCTTTTTACGTCACAGAACTTGCACAATTGGTGGCTGACTAAATACTTTTTTCCCCACTGTACCTCAGATTCTGTAGTAAAGGAATTGTCAGGCACCCTCCACTTCTTCCTTTCTCACAGACACACACAAGGCTTGCCTGATTCTGTATCTATTATGTTTTTTATGCTGAATATAGCCTCCCTTCTCTGAGGCTGATCAGGGGCTTTTCCTGCTTATATGTTATTTCCCTTGAATTGTAAAATGACAAACCCAAGGATCCTTTGTTGTCTATCTTCTTCCCTCCAACATTAATCTTAGTCCATCTAATGTCAGTCAGTCTCATGTTGAAAGCCTAGAAAGGTGGGAAGAGGTATGACTTCAAAGAGTCAAACCTCTTTGGTTACCTGATCTTCTGGGCTTGACACAGAGCTGTTTTGTGTGTTGAGGCACAAGAACTATTGAGCCTCCTTTCATCTAACTTCAGGAAGCACACAGAAAATTATGAAAGTAACTTAGGAAGAGATATAATTAACACAATTTCTTTTTTTTTTTTTTTTACTGGTGAACCTCTTTGGATAGCAATTCAAATGCTATTTATTAATTGGTTAATTCTTTTTAATTCAGGATTGTTTTAATTCTGCTTTATTCTCTTAATTTGTCTCCAGACACCCAAGAGACTCTTAAAACCTAAAAATGTATCCATAAATGAGTGCCACCTAATTACCAATCAAGGTCTTCTTTTGAAGACAGGGGATTAATTACCGCACAGGAAAAGGTATATTTATTAGAAGCTGTCTGCTTGTGATCATACACAGCACCTGATTGCAACCCCATGTAAGTACAGCAGGAGAGCTTACTCTTCAGCTAGGTTTACACACTGAGTACAATGAATGAGGTAAGGTCTCCGAAAATTTACACTAAATTTTGATGCTAATGTTCTACATTTACCCCGCACAGTTTTGACAAATCCTACCTATTGTATTTGGATGGTGTTTAGCTTCTGTGTTACTGACATGCAAAATTTGTTGTTTTACACCATTTTCTGGTTTGCTTGACTCAACATCACAAAAAAATATGTTTCTTGAAAGGGTTTACAGTATATACGATTTTGAAAAAGGTCATATATGCATGTATCCAAGTAAAGCAGGTCAGGGTGCATTATTAGAGACCACTCATATAATGTCTGAAGAAGAGAGCTAGTACTCTGGAAAACTCAACATCAAATATACTCAGTCAGCCTCTTAAAGTTATCGCCTGATTTCTTCACTCTTCAACAACATACTACTAGAGACCATTCATGAAGAAGAGAAGTGCTGTTTTAAGAGGAAAGAAAAATGTTCTTCCAATCATGGACAATAACTTTAAGTTAAAATGCTTTTAAAATGTACCACCATTGCTTCAACTTTCAATATTACCCCTACTAATGCGTCCACAGAAAGTAAAGGGGTATGTTCATCCTATGAAGAAGGCATATTGATGAGAAATGTGCCACTGTTTTTTGATTGGTGGGAGCACTGCAGTCTCTTCATTCTCAAGAATTGTAAGAGTCCCAGAGTTTGTACCCCCACCAAGGGATAAGACCTTATTCAATATGATTGGAATCTCGTTTTAATGGACCGTCCATTGACTTCCATGACCTGCAGTGTAATATTGATTAGAAATGTATATGCCAGATTCTATTGAAACATTTTGGAGGTCCAAGTAAAGGATGAATAATGGATGGTTGTTCACTAGTAAGTGATGGATCTGTAAAGAGGTTTTTAGTCACCCCTTTTAACCATTGAGCTTATTCACAAACATAACAGCATGCAGGATTGTAGTTGTAAAGTGAGTTGGGGGCATGGTGGCTCAATGATTAGCGCTATCATAAGCAGAACATTGTCTTAGTGGTTAGTGCTTTCATGGACAGTGAAAATGGGGTTCTGGCAAAGCAGTATTTATAGGGTTTCCAGAGATGGCAGTTGAGACCAGGATGCAAAAGCTGGGGGGTCTTCAGCTCTTGCACCATGTCTGTCAGCAGAGTTAGTTTTGTGACCAGACTAGACCTGATCCCAAAGAAAGCAGGGGCAACTCGGAGGGACAATAAAAATCAACGACACTGGTGAGCTCCAGGCACCCCAGTCCAACACTGTTTGTAACTTGGGCCTTTGTAATTTCCTTTAGGTGCATGTTTATGGCTCCAGTTAGCACAGTAAGTCTTTCCTTTACTGGAAATATTTTAGAGATCTGGTCAGAGGTCTAAATTTTGGGGGTTTAGTGTGCGTTCTTAATTCATTTTGAAGCCTGAATTTCTTTTTGGGTTTGGAATTTTGCAAAAATTATGGTGAAGGTAGAAGTGCCACGACAGACAGCAGCCTTTCAGTCTTTGGTTTTTATGGCACTGTACTATGTTTTTCCTACATTTTTTTAAATAAAAGACAAATAGATTATTTTCATTCTTATAGATAGAATGTTATGACCGTGGCTGGTCAGGCCATGATGCTGTTCTGAAACTGTGTTTTCATTATCTAGTCTGAACACTGCCTTTGGTCAGTTCTTGCTGGACTTTGATTGATATGTCCCCTGCCACACGTCTGCTGCTGCCAGCTTGGTTCAGGGTTGCAGCGGATTAGGTTGAGAGTGATTGACAACTGCCTTTGCCACTCAGTCCGTGTTTTTAGCATGGCTGGATGTTAGAGGGCCAGTCCAATCACACGTTGGACTGAAACTCTGACATCCAACTTATAGTTTACTTGGCCCTGTGATAAGTCCATTTTGGCTTGAGCTGGAGTGCTGTTTTCTTCTGTCTTGCTTGGTTCCTGATCTTTGTGCCTTTCCTCGTGACCTTCATTTTGCCTGACAATTTGATACTGTGTTGCTCTCTCCGGATTTGACCTTCTTCTTCTGACCTCCCAATTTTGTGTTTGATTGTCTGTGTTGCACCTCACCTAGGTTGGGATTGTCGTTCAGTTGTCGCCGACTGCTTAGGGTCCGATCGGCAAGTAGGTAGGGACAGCTTTGGGGAATTTAGTGCTAGGGCACACACTGACTGTCTGTCGGTCTGCCCTGGTCTCTGGGTCCTCACATAGATAGATGATATCAGCAGAAAGGAGGGCCTATGAGCACCAGGGCCCAAAGAGCCTTTAGCCAGGCCTCTAGGTTGTGGGTTTTAGATTCTGAGCCTTTTGGAGACAGCTGTGTAGAATACCTTAACCACATATAAGTCATTGAAAATTACAGACAAAATTAATTACTGTATATATTAAATTATATTTTTCTTTCCTTTTCCATTTCTCCTTTCAGTGCTAGAAGATGTGAAGTAAGAAATACAATTTAAACATCTAAAATCTACAAATTGACCCATACGAAAATCTACAATGGTTTCTGGGCTCCATTTCCTATGATTCTTGCCCTTTATTTACTTTACCAGGCTTCCTCTCTAAACGTTATAGTATGGCTTGTCCTACTATTTAAGTACTTCTGTCATGTACACGTATGTAATAATAAATTATTGATTCGGTTCATTAACCTCAATGCAAGCAAACCAGACAGCAATCAGATACTTCATCATCAAGGGAATTTCAGATGACCCCAAACTTCAACTTCTGATCTTTCTTCTGGTTCTCCTGGTTTATCTCTTCATTTTATGTGCTAACTTGACCATTCTTATTGCTTGTCGGGCTCCTCATCTCCACACTCCCATGTATTTCTTTCTGAGCAACTTGTCCATACTGGACATCAGTTGTTCCACCATTACTTTACATAAGATCTTGATACATTTCATTGCAGGTGATAATACTGTTACCTTCACTGCTTGCATGGTGCAGATGCATATGTTTGGCTCCTTAGCTAGTGTTAACCTGTTGATATTGGCAGCCATGGGTTATGACCGCTATGCGGCCATCTGTAAGCCCTTGAGGTATCACATGGTTATGAATACTGGAATATGTGCCCTATTGGCCTTTGCCTGTTGGGGTTTGGGGTTTCTACAGGTCATTCCTTTCACTGTTATCATCTGCAGCTTCTCTTGCTATACCTCCATTGAGATCAACCACTTCTTCTGTGATATTGTCCCTATCATGAGAATTTCCTGCAATGACACTTCTTTTTTGGAGATCCTCTTCCTAATCGAGGGGCTTCTTACCATGATACTGATTCCATTTCTCCTGACATTTGTATCTTACATATTTATAATACACGCCATACTGAGGATACGTTCCAGCTCTGGGAGACTGAAGGCCTTCTACACATGTTCTTCACACCTCACAGTGGTCACGTTATTATACACAACACTTTTTGGACAATATCTAACCCCGAATCTAAATAGCACCTTGGAGTTCAAGAAACTGTTTGCCCTTTTTAACACGGCCGCCGTCCCTCTACTCAATCCAGTGATCTACAGCCTTAAGAATAAAGATGTGAAAAGGGCTCTAAAAATTATCTTGTGTCATGCTAAATCCAGGTAAACAGTACAATTAGGTAGATTGTTAATCATGTCTGTCAAGTTCAGATATTTTTAAACTTAGGTGTTTAATCCATTAGAAGGCAAAATAAATACTTGCTGAACCCAAAAAGACAATGGGAAATCTTCTCATGGTCAGGGTTGCATTATTCTGAGCCAACATTTTTGGAGGCCTTTTCCGGAGATAGGTGCAGGTCCCAGAGGTTGAACCCACATCTATCAGATTTTGATGGTATAGCCTAGTGAAGGCCTTGAAAATACACGTGAGAACACCATTTTAGCTACATGCTAACTGTAGATGTCTGGGTGATCAACATTTAATTCTGCATGGACTTTCTAAGACATCTATGCAGAGATTGCAGCTGTACATTAATTGTGCAGCTACATGGGTGAAGAGCCAATGATGAAAGATAACAGCTCTCCACTGAAAAGGCAGGGATGGTTTATGACAATCCCTGTCTTCTCAGCCTTTTGGCTTCCAGCTTCTAATACGGGCAGTCACATGACTCCTGGGGCTCCATAGCTGCAAGAGCTGCTGGGTCTTATCAGACTGTGATCAGTTCTACAGTCAGTCCATATTTCAGTCCCCAAAAAAATAAAAAATAACAACAGAAAATTGACAAAATTACAAAACTTTTAGCATAACTTTTGTTGTTAAAAAATAAATAAAAAAAGTGAAAAATTAAATTTTTATTTTACTATTTACCCTTATAAAAAAAAATAACCTAAGGTAAAAATGACATTAAAATAAAGTCTAGCGTATCCAGGTAAAAAGGCAAAAAAAAATTAGTAAAATAACCAAATGCAAAAAGGCGTTATACCGGTCAAACCGACCTTTACTATGTAAAAGAAAAATGTGTCTAGTCAGGAAGAAGGGTAAACGGTGCGATCCAGAACTGGTTAAAAGAAAGGGGCAGAGGCCTTTGTAAGCAAGGGAAACTGTATTATCAATGTCTGTACCAACAATTACAACAATGACATGTGTGATATCAGAGACATCTCTAACATTAGTGATATTGTTAGAAATATTGTAGAATTCATGTCAATATGTTGGCATTTAGTCCTATATAGGCTTTAAAAGTGAATCTATTTACACAGAAACTACATGGTTAAATTTTCAAAATGTATGAAGACACTGACCTAAACAAATAAAGTTGCTTAACTTCCTCTTATGTCAGTGTTATAAGCTGCTAATTGTTTTACCTTTAGATTTGCTATCGCGCTATACTACGGCTTTCCTTCTGTTATGCTCTAAAGGAATTTGATCACTGCTTTAATAACCTTGATATTCTAGTGTAAGAGATAAACTGCGGCTGGATATCATATAGAGTGCTATATATAGTTGTATTCTTATTGTAATAAGAATAAAAGTTGAAGCTGCCTGATATCCAGATGACTAAGTTGCCTCCATTGAAAGACAAGAAATTCTCCTGACATTTGACCCTTCAAACCGGGATCTAAACTCAAGATTCTTCTGTGACCTGATAACCATGTACAGGAAATCTGATGAGTCCCAAATTTCTAAAATCAAAGACGCCCGCCTGAATTGGCATAAAATAGGAGCCAGTCCATCAGGACTGAGGCGGAGTGATGGATTTGAACTAGCCAAGGAGAAATGAGTTACTTTCTCATCTGAATACAGGTAAGACATACATTATGATTTAAGGTTTAAGTTAATTAAGTAGCACCTAAGTATATTGCATACTCGAGCTGTATTCCTTGGCTCTTAGGGTGATAACCTTAAGATACAGTGGGTACGGAAAGTATTCAGACCCCTTTCAATTTTTCACTCTTTCTTTCATTGCAGCCATTTGGTAAGATTAAAAAAGTTAATTTTTTTGCTGATTAATGTACACTCTGCCCCCCCCCCCCCCCCATCTTGAAAGAAAAAAAAAACAGAAATGTAGATATTTTTGCTAATTTATTAAACAAGAAAAACTGACATATCACATGGTCATAAGTATAAACTGTATGTATGCGGCTTTCATATGTCTTGCACTCAGGAGAGGCCTCCGTCGGCACACTGTGCCATAAAACCCCGACTGGTGGAGAGTTGACTTTGTGGAACTTTCTCCCATCTCCCTACTGCATCTCTGGAGCTCAGCCACAGTGATCTTGAGGTTCTTCTTTACCTCTCTCACCAAGGCTCTTATCCTATGATTGCTTAGTTTGGCTGGACTGCCAGGTCGAGGAAGAGTTGTTGTCATCCCAAACTTCTTTCATTTCAGGATTATCGAGGCCACTGTGCTCTTAGGAACCTTGAGTGTGGCAGAAATTCTTTTGTAACCTTGGCCAGATCTGTGCCTTGCCACAATTCTGTCTCTGAGCTCCTTGGGCAGTTCCTTAGACTTCATGATTCTCATGTGCACTGACATGCACTGTGAGCTGAGAGGTCTTATATAGGCAGGTGTGTGCCTTTCCTAATCAAGTACAATCAGTTTAATTAAACACAGCTGGACTCCAATGAAGGAGTAGAACCATCTCAAGGAGGATCAGAAGGAAATGGACAGCATGTGAGTTAAATATGAGTGTCAAACAAAGGGTCTGAATTTCTATGAACATGTGATATTTCAGGTTTTCAGTTTAATAAATTTGCAAAAATAACTGCATTTATGTTTTTTTTTTCTTTCAAGATGGGAGGGGGGGCAGAGTGTACATTAATGAGCAAAACAATTAACTTTTTGAATCTTAGCAAATGCCTGCAATGAAAAAAAGAGTGAAAAATTGAAAGGGGTCTGAATACTTTCCGTACTCACTGTAGATAAGGGTCAAAGTCATTGTGCAGAGACTACTGAAATAACTTACTCCATACACATGTTAAAGATATTACTTAAAGGGGTTTTCTTGCTTCAGCATTTGGCAGCCTTTTGTGCGGGTTTTCAAGCAGAGCTTGTGAAATAGAGGGGCGTTTCTCCTCCCAGCAGGAAGTATCTCCACTCTCTGCAGACATGCCCCCACACTGTGTGCACATGAGGATTCATTCTGTGTGAGCTGGGGGAAGGGAGAGGTTCTCAGCTGTCCAAGACTAAAGCTATGTGCACACAGCAAATGACAAAATGCCATCAAAAATACATTGGCATTTCAGTATATGCTGTGTAAACATTGTGTTGGAAGTGAAAAGTTAAGTATAACACTCTCTCTACATACTTTGTAACTAGAATGGGCATTTGACATTCAGGATTTTTTTTTCTCTGTCTCTCTCACATAGTGATATATCCTGCAGATTATTACACCTCTGACCGCTACAGATCTGCAGAACTGTTTATTTGTGTTTATGTGGGACTGCGCATCTGTCTCACAAACGTTTTTTATGTGGAACTGCACAGTACAGCTGTGTTCTCTCTCTGTTTGTGATTTGCGTGGGACTGCACATCTTAGTCATAAAAGTGTTTTACGTGGGACTGCACAGTGCAGCTGTGTTCTCTCTCTGTATGTAATTTACGTGAGACTGCACATCTGAGTCACATAAGTGGTTTACGTGGGACTGCACATTGCAGCTGTGTTCTCTGCCTTTGATTTACCTGGGACTGGACATTTGTGTCACAAAAGTGTTTTACATGGGACTGCACATGTCTTTCACAAAAAATATATTACGTGGGACTGCACAGTACAGCTGTGTTCTCTCTGTAATTTACGTGGAACTGCACATTTGTCTCACAAAACTGATGTATGTGGGACTGCACAGTGCAGCTGTGTTCTTTGTCTGTGATTTACCTGGGACTGTGCATCTTTCTCTTTCTCTCTCTCTCTCTCTTTATAAAATGGCCGTTCTCATAAACTATAATACTTTGCTAATGGTATCCTAGGACAGACATGCTTACATTTATACTACCCTCATTTTAAACAATGATCTTTTTAGTAAGACAACCCCTTTAAGCGATAATGTAGGAGATATAATAAAATATTTGTTTTGCTTCTTTGTTCTGTCTGTCTTGTGGTCTGTTTTCTTGTTTGTAATTTCTCTCATGTTGATTTTCTGAATGTTGCAAGAAGTAAATGTTAAGACAGTCTTTTAGAAATCCGACCCATAGTCACCAAGGGTGAATGATATTACTGTCTAAGGACTGTGTTTAATTAATCAGCTCTGGGTGGCCAGAGTGAGGTACACCCTACAGTCTCGGGAGGTGAAGGTCTTATCAAGCGGATTCAGTGAATCTCAAACTGAGGTGCAGCGAGCACTGTTTTAAACATACTATTAAAAGAGAGTTTATCACAAAATGGAACAAATTAGTGTTGATCGAACGATTGGAGAAAAGTTAAGCTCAAATCGAACATCTCAATTTTATCGAACTCGAACATTTTGCTGTTCATTCGAGTAAATGTTCGAGTTCGCCAGGACATTCGACACGTCATTTTAATAGTTTTCAGCGCCTTTCTGCACTTTTGGCAGCCATCCAATCAGTGTAGAGCACAGAGAAGTGTCAAAAACATCATAGCTGAGTTGTAGAGCTTTCATTGGCTGCTAAAATCACATGACCATGTTATATATAATTCACTCTGTTGCATTCTGAACACCATTTTCAGCTCACTCTTTGTATTATATTTTAAATAGTGTTTGGTTGGTGAAAATTATTCTGAGTGGAGAAAAGATCATTTTGGCAGTTTTGGGGGTTCAATAAATGTATAACACACCATCTCCAAATCTCCTATACAAAGAAATATATTTTAAATAGTGGATGGTTGGTGAAAATTATACTGATGGGAGAAAAGTTCATTTTTGGCAGTCTTGGGGGTGAAATACCTTTCATACATACTGTGTGTTATTGTCATACAGATATACAGTATATCCAGGAAATAGAGTTCTGTCTGTTGCTAAATCTTACTCAACGCCAAAAAGTGTAATTTTTCCAGATTTTAAGTCCACATAATGCTGAAATATATCAATGTGTTATTGTGATTCATATATATATACACTTCTCTCTTTTTTATTACATATATCTTGTGCCACATGCAGAGCTATAATATTTAGCTTTTGAACATGGTGAGAACTAGAGGTGGGAAGCGAGCAAGTAGGGGTGTAGGAAGTTGAGATACAGGTATGAGACAAGGCACTCCTTCTAGTGCTCCGGACAACACACAAGCAAGCACATTGTCAGTCGCAGGACCGTCACGACTGTCATCGCCTGCTCAGTTCCTGCATCTCATTATTGAACAGTGTCGCCAATCTGTGGTGGTTATCAGACCTTGAATCCAGCGGTTTTACCTCCTCTTCCTCTCAGTCACCACAACAAATGTCATCATCAGTCCAACCTGAAGCAAACACGGGCCGAATGTCGCAACCCAATATATGGACCACTCCAAATAATCCATATTCTGAAGAGCTCTTTGATCACACACTGCGGTTAGGGTCAGAAGGCATTTCATAAGATCAAGAGGCCAAAGAGGATGATTTTGTCTGCTCTGACGCCCAATCGCTGATGCCCTCAGCTGAGGAGAAGGAAGCTGGTCCGTCGGCAGAAACATCGAGCGATCAGCAATGTCTGGCAGTGCCTGTTGCTTCTAGCCTGCAGCTTGAGGATGTAGACTGTGAGGAAGAGGAAGTCACCTGCCAGTCCGGCAGCCAGCCTTCTGTGTACCAGGTGTGGGAGCATAAGAAACGCTTTCACCCCAACCATCCCAAAGCCAAAAGCCTGAATGTCGGCATTGCCAGGCTTTTGGCCTTGGAAAAGTTGCCTTTGTGCCTGGTGGACACAGATGGGTTCTGCCACGTCATGGCCCTGGCATGCCCCCAATATCAGATGCCGAGCAGGTATTACTTTGCCAGAATAGCTGGCCAGTCACATTGCAGAAAAGATCTCCAGCGCGTTGGCTTCCTCTGTGTCCACCAAAGTCCATCTCACTACAGACACATGGACTAGTAAGCACAGTCAAGGGCGTTACATCTCACTGACTGCTCATTGGGTGAGTTGGGTTGATGACAGTGCCTTTGCTGATGGGTCTCGGCCAACACTCTTCAACACTGCTAAGATGGTGCAGTGTGGACGAATCTGCGCACTCAGACTGACCAGTGGCTGGGTGCTAAGAACCGGACGCCAGGCAAAGTGGTGTGCGACAACGGGAGCAGTCTCTTTGCTGCCCTTCAGATCGGTAGACTTATGCACATCCCTTGCCTGGCACATGTCATGAACCTGGTTGTGCAGAAATTTCCCAAGTGCTACCCAGGTCTTGACTGTCTGCTGAGGACGGCTCGAGGTCTTAGCTCACACTTCCGGCATTCTCACCCTGCTTCAGCACAACTAGCAGCATTGCAGAGTGATCTGGGCCTCCCCGTCAACGGTCTGATATGTGATGTGGCAACACTCTGAAATTCCACCCTCCACATGCTCCAGCGATTGTGGCGGCAGAGTAATGCCATCATGCAGTTTGAAGTGTCGAATGGCCTTACTAGCAGAGGTGCGGACCTCGGGGTGTTGACCCATAGAAAGTGGAGACAGGTGAAGGATCTCTGCACCATCCCTGGCACTTTTGAAGAGGCCACCAAAAAGGTCAGTTGGGACAATGACCTTGTCAGCTTGACCTTTCTGGTTATATTTTTACTGGAACAAGCGTTAGGTACTCTACGGCAGCAGGTCCCAGCAGTGATGGAGGAAGAGGAGGAAGCAGACACAGAGCCTTACTCGCAAGAGGATGTAGAAGGCCCGACTGTTTCGCAATTGTATAGGTCTTCTGAAGGCAGTGGTTCTAGGTCGAGGGTGGGTGCAGGACGGTAGTTCAGCTAACAGAGGAGAGTGCATGAGGCCTCTGGTGGCGGTCAGGATGAGGAAGTGGAGGAGGCAGGGGTGGACACCTTCAGTGGTAAGAGGTTGGCACAGATTAGAGGAGGAGGAGGAGGAGGAAGAGGATGAAGACCCCATTAGTGCCCCTCAACCCTGAGGCTTGAGAGATCCCGGCAGCATCTTACACATGAGTGCATGGATGCTACATTACCTGCAACATGATCCATGCATCAAGGCAATCAAAATGAACAGCGATTATTGGGTGGCCACCCTCCTTGATCCATATTACAAGACAAAAGTGAGCAACGTCCTTCCACCCACACAAATTGACATTAGAATGCAGGAATTTGAGAGAGTGCTCATTGACCAACTCAAGACATCTTTTGCGTCTTCACATTCTAATGTCACGGTGGAACAATGTCAGCAACGCGGCAGCAGTAGAATGGCAAATAGCCGCAGCAGCAGGCAGTGTGGCAGAACCCTACTGGGTGACATTTGGCAATGGATTTTTACCACCTTACCAATGCCTGCAAGGCAGGGCAGCATTCAGACACACAGAGACCGCCTTAAGACCATGGTCCATGACTACCTCCGGCTCAACATCAATGTTTTTGGACTTAGTCTGGACCCACTCAACTTCTGGGTGTCCAAACTGGATGAATGGCCTTAGAAGTTTTATCGTGCCCAGCAGCCAGCATTATCTTGGAACGCACATTCAGCACAGCTGGCGACGGGATAACTGACAAACGTATCCATCTTTACCCTGATAATGTCGATCGTTTGACATTTATCAAAATGAATCAAGCGTGGATCTCTGACAATTTTGTTGCCCCGGTTGCCAATGTCACTGACTAGTAAACTATAGCACATCTTCTTCACAATGTGAAATACACTTTTGAACTATACTATATCTCATATCCATGGCCGCCATACAGTGGGTACAGCCGGTACTCCTGTATGGGGCCCGGAGAAATAAGGGGCCCGCTTCAAGCAGGCCCGCTTATTTCACACATCGCACAGTAGAGCACGGCTCTACATAGGGCCCGGTGGCGGCGGTGCTGGGAGGGGGCCCGAGCTCCCTGCACCGCTGCGCTCCGCCTCCACATATTAAAAAGTGATTGTGTCCGGCCGTCTAGTAGTGGCGGGGCAGTGCTGGGAGGGGGCCCGCGCTCCCGGCTCAGCTGCGCTACAGGCAGAAATCTTCTACTTACATGATCCCTGCACGCTGTAGCCGGAGCTGGGCCCTCCTCCTCTGTCTGTGTGCCCAGGGATGCGAATAACTTGAAACCGTGAGGCCCCGCCCCTTGGGGGCGGAGCTTCACAGATTCATATTGTTCAGTATCCCTGGGCACACAGTGGCAGCGGAGAGTGCCGCACAGGCAGCCGCAATGCTGCTGAGACACTGCGGAGGCTCCGCAGGATGAATACTCCAGCAGCAGCATCACTGCCTGTGTAGAGAGACGGGGCCCTGCAAGGGGGAGAGAGGGGGGGGGCGGTCACATGGGCAGAGGGGGGCCCAGGAGTGTGTGGCGCCCCATGTCTGGATCACCACAAAATAACTGTCTGTGTAAGGTTTCATATGCATTATTAGATGTGAAAGTTAGTTTTTCTGCTAAGCACTGCATACAGACATTGTAACCCGGTCCCTAACTGGAGATTCTACACTTTATCTTCATCCAGAGTTTAGGACACGGCCCCTAATAAAAGGAAGAGGAAGTGTGCCCAGAGAGTGTAGGATTGTGGGAAGAAGAAGGAGATTGCCTCATGTAGAGAGGGTGTGTGCCTTCCTACAGGGCAAGCTGAAGAAGAAACCTAAGCGGCTTATCAGTCCCTTGGCACAGTGACTTCCAGAGTATCTGGGTGTCATCAAACTGAAGGGGGAAAACTACTTGGTGTTCCACAAGTAAGCAGAGTGAATGCACAGGGAAACCTCAGCTGCTTCACTAGAGTATGGCGCTTAATGGTGACAAGGAAGGCATGATTTCTATTAGGACTCTCTGTTCTGCCCTGGTTCATGGAAGGGATCAGCAGAAATCTCCTGCACTTTTCTCTTGGGAAATCTACAGAACTCCAAAGAGTCCTGTTATGAGATGTGGTAAACTAGCAGCAGGTGCGGAGCTATACACACTATCAGCAGGAACTGAACTCTCATCGCACATGTGGAGGTAGAATCCTTATTTCATGGACTTAGTTTGTATAACACCTCAATGCAATGTCTGCGCAGTACTTCAGTAAATTTGCAAGTGTTTTATAAACCTGCCTGGATGTGTTTGTTTCTGCACATCATCACTGCACCATCTTGCCTGGGGTCAGCCTAGTTGGGGAGGGGCTAATCACCAGGCACTATTACCCCACCATATAATCTCCAGGATCTCCATAGTGCCAGGTGTCAAAATACTCTGGCCAGGGGATTAAAACCCCAAACTGGCGTTACACTAAACTTTTTCAATAAATCCAACTTTGCAAGTCTGCCGTTGCGCTCCTGGCCCTTGGGCCCTGCCCATGCCCTCGGAACTCCCGTGTTCTACTACTGAGGACCCCCGTCCGGCGGCGGTACTCACGCTTTTTGGCGTCCACGAACAGGATTCGAAAACTTTCTTCATTTTCCTAGTTGCTGAAAGCCGCTTTAAAGGGTCCCCACAGCTACACGAGGTGTGGTTGAGTCACGATCCTATAGGGTTAATGATGTGGGGCGGAGGATGTTCCAGGCCCCAGGCAGCACTCCCCCAGGCCCTCAGCCCCAGTTGGTGGTGCATCTTCTGTGAGAATCTAACCTTAGTGAGCGCTCACGCAATGTGGCTCCCATAAACTGCCACTTAACCATGCATTATATACCCGGTGCAAAAGGCTGCCACAAGTATACAGTGTGTGATCACACACTCTAAAGTGACTTAACAAAGAGAAAAGATGAGCAGTCACTTCTTGTTTGGAATTTTACCCTTTTGTCTGAGGAGCAGAGAAAAGTCACCATTACTGATGAGTCCAGCTTGGTGGTGGGTGCGGCCCAAAGGGATAAGTGAAATCTTTTTTTGGCCAGCCACTGATAAAAAAAGGCTGTAAATGGACCATTACTTCACCAAGCTCAGAAGTTACTTTTGACACCCGTGTACCACTCAGAATAAATATGCGAATTTTTCAGTTGTCAGGGCAGAGACCACAGGACAACTGTTTAGAGTCTTATGCCTTAATTGAAGGAGGTCTTGCAGGTTTATTAAGCAAGTTTGACCCAGACTGTGTGCAGATGAAAACAAAAATGCTTAAAAAAATAAAACTAAAAAAGACACGAGTTTATTGAGGGCCTCCTTGTCCGAGTCCAATACGGCCCAGCTGGAGCATGATGTTTCCTGCAGAACCTGGATATGGACTTTTGCTTCAATTCAAGAAAGATCATAGCCGTGTATGTATTGAGAATCCACTGATGTCTGCCCTAGTGAGGTTCAGTTAGACACCCGGCGTCATCTACCCCAGGAAGGTACACTGTGCCCTCATCTCAAGTGCCTGTTCTTAGGTACTCCCAGGCTCAAGTGGATGAACCCTTCTGCAGACTTACGGCTACAAAGTACGGAACTGACTTCTAAGAGTGTGGCTGCTTTATGTAGACTGTTCAGGATCTTCAAGGACAATGTCCTCCTCTACGAGGGGATCAAATTAACTTCCCAGCTCAGAGGGATCTTTCCATGGCGTGACAGCAAGGGGAGGCCACCGCAGCAGCGACGACCTGACCCTGCCCACTGGTAGGAGATCTACTGATCGATTTGCTCCGAAGGGACGGAGCCCCAATCTGTTAGACGATGTTGACAGGGCTGGTTCATGTTGACCACGGAGAGAGTGTCTTTAAATGGGAATCCCCTGGGGCAGAGGGACCAACCCCTAGGGAGTAGGAAAATCTGGTCCAAACAAACTGGGAGAGGGAGCAAGTATGTCGGAGGACGGTCCAATATGATTCCACAGTTGCCAATTGATGGTATCCAACTCTTCACCGCTCTCACCTGGACCTCTGGTTCGCAGGTAACTACACGCCTCCAAACATTGTACCAGAGGATACTGGTTGCTGATGCGGATTTCACCCGACTCGCCCCCTGATGAAAGACTTGTCCACTTTTTATAAGCAAGTAATGGTCAGCCATTTGGTATCAGATGGTGATACAAGAGGTTTACATTAAGGTGGGAATCTCTACAGGGTGGAGCTTAAATCTCAAGGTCTCTGGTGGTTAGTAGATGTATGAGATGGAGGGGGAGTGTAACTCTATTATAACCCTGGGCACTAATTGTAATGGAAAATTGCGTAGGGAGAGGTCCATTGCTATTTTGATATAAGACTTCTTCAGAATCCTGTCTCATTCAAAGAAAAAACCATGTTCTCAAATACGAGAAATCAAGGTCCTTCATTCAGGCTGAAGCGGTTAGAGCTAGCAGGAGGAGATGATTAGTCTAGTGTAAGGGTGAGTGATTTCCAAACTCCATTATGGCTTTCCCCCCAGACAGAAGTGAGACTATCATTTGGTGCGAGCAGCTATAGGGCATCAGGGGCCAGGGATTACAGGGCTCTGCCTGGAACCCGGTTTACCTCTCGATAGCAAACTACTGTTGTTGACGGCTAGGGAGCGATTGTTGATGTCAAAAAGGGCAGACACCAGAGTCCCACGGTTTGGACTTTAAGTGCGGCATCTTGAATTTTGTGGAGAGTATTCGAGGAGGATGCTTTGCTTGCACGATATGCACCTGTAGCCAAACTGTTTACAGGTCCGCAATAAGATATTATTCAGGCTGCCAGAACCCTTGAACCCCATCTGATTCAAACTTTGTGGACAATGTCCTCCTTGGTTCAGTTGGAAGGACTGTTGCCAAAAGCTGCATGTCGGCACTGGGACTCCACTCCCAACACCTTGAAGGATGGATGTGTTCCGAGTAGTACAGGAGGTTATCGAGCGGGTCTTCAGTAAGAATCACATGGGATGTTTTGGCGCAGGTAAAGAAATATACAACATACTATCCCCACAGGGGACCATCCACCCATTAAAGGAAAGGGTATCAGCCCATAGCACGACACACACTGCTCATTACCAGTGTGCAAAAAGCGATGATAAAAGAAATGAAAAAGGGCAGGCGGGTAATCAGGGACAGTTGCAGCCAATGGGCAGCCCCCATAGTGTTATTAGTCCGGGAAAAATGGGATGGCACAATGCAGGTATGTGTGTAGATTATAGAAAAGAATTAAACAGGATAACACACAAAGACGCTTATCCCCTTACCAGCATAGAGGGGAGTCTCGGCAGCACCTAAAAATCAGTAGTACTTCTCCAACTTTGGACTTTTTTAACAGGTGGGTCTGGCAGGTTCCCGTTGCTGAGGACAGATAAGAGAGGGAACAACCGCCTTCACTACTCCTATGGGGATAATTTGAAAGGTAAACCGCTCATGCCATTTGGTTTGTGACAAATGCACTGGAACATTTCAAGACTTATGGAATGCTGCCTCGGACATAAGAACTTGAGACCGTGCTATTTGTACCTAGATGTCTGTTCATCATATATTCTGGAAACCTACGAAAAGAAAAAATTGTGCAGTGCTCTTAGCAGAAGGGTTCTTTGAGGCGTTATCTAAATTCCGGCTACTTAAAGCTTAAAAAACCGTCTTAAATGCACATCTAACTACTGAAGCCAAGGTACAATATCTAGGCGTATATCGTTCTGCTCCAGAGGGATATGGTGGGCCCAGATCCAGACACAAAGTTACTGTGTCATCAGGAGACTGGCAAGTACTCCACCATTAGGAGGTCACCAACAATTTCTGGGGACTAGTGGGCTTATTACCGACAGCTTTATTAAGGATTTTATCCAAACTCACGTTGGCGGCCCCCCTCACAAGACCTCTTTAGGTTGGCCAAAGCCCTCAAATAGACCAAAAAGTATGAACCCCCAATAGACTGTGGAGAGGACGCCATAATTGGTAAAGAGTATTTCAAGTAACTTTAACAAAGCACTTACTGCGAGAAGAAGTCTTGGCTTACCCGGACTATGATCAAACCTTTTTAATCGTCAACACAGATGCCAGCAACAGGGACTTAGGAGCTATTCCTATTCTCAGCCGAGCAGATGGCAAAGAGGAGGGGTCTATCGCCTATGCGAGGTAGAGCTTTGCCGAACTGAGGAGGACACCCTAAACCAAACTTATAAGCTTCCTTAAGCTAGAGGCTTTTGGCTATTGTATGGGTGGGCGGTTTGGCTCGTGACCGAGAGATTTACAACATTAACTTGGCCTTTCAAACTTTACCATGTCTACAGAAGACAACAATCCCTTGACGCAATATCTGTGACGTTTACCGCAGGCTTGGCGCGCCCGGAGCAGGTGGAGGGCCGGGCAATTCCAAACTACGAGTTTGGTTATGTTAAATACCCTGCTGGTATGAAAAATGCAAATTCAGGGACCCACCTTTGTCCCGTATGGCCAAACCCTCCTGGATTCCGAGGAAGATCCAGCTGACTTGAAGAGATTGATGATTGCCTGGCATTTTTCAACAAGAGTGTCTTTTCCAGATTTTGACTGTTTGTGGTAGGAAGGAGTTTTGTCATCTGAGAAGTTCTTTGAACCACTTACCCACAATGGTTTTTGCCAAGAGACACAGAGCGTGACCCAAGCTATTAATTCAGTAAACATTAAAACAATTATCTATTCAAATTACCAACAAACTCAATCATCACATCTCATACCCTAATATTTCCCTCTCTCCCCCCCCCTAAACAAAAATCCTCTCCATAATCCCCCCTAACAACCCACAATAACCTAATATATATCTAACCCAACACTCTAACATCACACACACTCAACATCCTCGCAATATATATCTTTCCAACTCTCACCACCCCACTCTTCTACTATAGTGTCTCACTCTCTCCACTACATCACAGATACCTCCACCTCACCCCTCCCCACCACCCCCAGATAAAACCCACTCACATCCCTCCCCTAACCACCACAACATCAGTAAATTGATACACTCCCAAAAATTATATAAAAAATCCACTTGTGTGTGTCAATATCTGTCACTACACCACACCACTAAAACACAAAACTACAGCAGATATCCACACTCACTAACTCTGATATATATGTAGTATCACCACCAATACCCCTCCCCACCAAAATAAACACAAGACTGTAATGATACAACCATAAATTCAAATCACCTCCAACCTCCTCTATCCAACATAAAATCAAACACCCTCACCCCCCTAATCTCTCTTCTCACTCTCTCCAGATATCTCCTTCAATCCTACTACTTAATAATATTACTCCAATTAAAGATATATATAGATATATTTATGATAGAGAGAGATATAGAAAATATCCTTACCTCATGTGTGATATACCACCATACCCAAATACACTCTACATACACATACAACTATATATCCAATCGCCCTCCAATCCTATACACAGATACACTTATAACTAAATAAGAGCAGAATAGCAAAATCAACGTTGTCATTTATATCACCAATAGAGATAGTGAGAGATAGTGTGTCAACATGTGTGCTATCCCCACCTCATTACCGCCCCCTGCCACTGCCCACCTCCTACATATCCGAGAGCCACCATCCTAGATCCCCCTCTCTCCACATCACTTTCAATACCCTTCTCTATGTAGATCGTGTCTGTTAATTGTGTTTTACACGCTCCCCTTATTTAAGTGAATCCCCGCCCCCACCCCCCCCACCCGATATTCCCCCCCCCCCCCCCTCACTCGGTCTCCCCCCCCCCCCCCCCCCCCCCTTATAATCCTCTACCCTCCCCCACACACCCCTTGTGTGTGTGTGTGATATGCTCATAGTGTGTGAAACTGCACATCACTAGAGCATATAAGCATCACACACAGACACTCAGTTGCCCGTTCCCCCCCCCACGCACTACACATGGTTTGTGTGGAACAAAGGCTTGCTCAAGTTAGACAAAACAAGGAAAAAAGACTTTAATCCGGCCAGGCTGTTAGCATCACCCTTATCCCCAGGTGAACAAGTGTTAAAGAAAAAAGAGAAAGGAGCTCAAATTGCGATGACAATTGGAGGCTCATCTTAGTACAATCCTACCATCTAACCACAATAAGACAGTATATTAAGTATGTCACATCTCCAAAGACGGTGGAAAGGACATATACATCTGTGTGTGGCACGTGTCAAGAGATATAATTTGGATGTATGTCCCGCCCAACTGCATGAAAAGGTTGGATGGAAGCAGGACAAAGTTCCTCAGCAAAATGGAAGAGGTGACCACAAGTGTTCGAACAGTCCCTAGGAGAGTTTCCCCCATTCTTGGCGCAAGTGAAATGCAGTAGTGTAGTTCCAGTGGATGCTTTCCCACAACAGGTCCCACCAAGTGCTCAACCCTGTGAAGTGAATGTAGAGAAGTTAGCACCAGATCCTGGACCCGTTTGCATGCCCAAAGCCCCAGCAGAAAAATCTTCCTCATTCATAGAGGGTTGAAGCCTGCTGTACCACAGACACCAACCCCTTCTGAAAGAGGAGAGGAAGTTAGCACCAGCTTCCTGACACTTTGCATTGCCACAAAGCCCAGAAAATCTTCCTCATCCATAGAGGTGGAAGCCTGCTTTCCCAGGGTGGGGTTTTTATAGGACGAGGTAGACAGTTGCCTAGGTCCTCCCATTTTACACAGTCACAGCGTAGTAAACAGGGACAGATGCCTTATCGGTTATAAGAGATGAATAAAGAAAATTTTATGTGTTCATGTTAGAACTATGCCTTATGTTCCGTTCATAACTGTGTGTTTAAAAAGAAGGAGAAATAAAAATGTGTCTCAATTTTCTGGTTGACCTCCTCTCCTCTCCCTCTTGTGTGGAGTTCCTCAGGGCATCAGTTTCTATGTCCCTGTCCTCTCTCTTTCATTCGTACACAGCCCCCATTGAACAAAACCATCAGGAGATTGGCTCCGCAGTTACCATTCTCTATGCGGCGGATGACACACAATTATACAACCTCTCCTTCCCGTGACATCACTCCAGCCTTGCTACAAAAAACACCAGTGACTGTCTGTCTCGCTGGTGTCTCTGACAATCATGTCCTCTTCCATCTGAACTAAACCTCAACTAAGACTGAACTTCTGGTCTTTCCGCCATTCTACTAACCAAACCCCCCTCCCCCCCTGCTATTTCTGTTTCTGTTATGTGGTACACCATTTTCTCACTTAGGCAGCAGGCCCGCTGTTTTTAGGGGTTTTAGTTTGATTCTGATCTGGACTCTTTCTCCCCATATATCCATTCCCTTTCCCGCTCTGTCACCTGCACTCAAGAAAATATCTCCAAAATCCGTCCATTTCTCACTGTGGAAAACAACGCCTCAAACTCTCATATACTGTTCTTATTCTGTCTCGTGCTTGACTCCTGCAAACTCCCATGCTTTATTCGGTTCTCCCTCTCTTGCAAACCTCTCCTCTCTCCAATCTGTCCAGGATATGCAGCATCTCCAGGCTTGTCTTTCTCTCCAGCTGCTATAACTGATGCCTCTACCTGTGTCAGAGTCACTGCAGCTGGTTGCCCATCCAGTACAGGATTACAGTTATAAACTCAGCACCTCTATCACCCATTATACGCTCTCCACAGCGCTGCTCCTCTTTCATCTCCCATCTCCTAGTTCCTCTGTCTTACCGCCCTCGTGGCCTCTCCGCTTTGCTGATGATACTCAGGACTACATTCTCAAATCATCCGAACGCACTCACATGGGCCCGCCTTACCCGGCCTACAAGATTTCACACCGTTTATTTGCAGGCACCAAATTGTTCTCTGGAATATGCTAACGCAGGGACGATTTTTTTTTTTTTACAAGGCCACTTTCACAAAACCTCACAGTTTTAAGAGGGCCTGAAAAATACATCTTCTCTCGGTCTGGTGCCCACACAAGATCCCTAACTGCTATCACACATATCTGTCACTCCTACACTAGTGCACTCACAGGCACTTATCTGTATATAGTATGTACTGGTTCTGAGTGGCAGGTTCATCCATTTTTCATGTAATACCACCCCTATTTATGACATGGCCGGACCATTAATAAACTTGGCACTTCTTACGTTTGTTTCACCTTACACCCTATATAGATTGTAAGCTCTCATGAGCCAGGGCACCTCACCCACCTTGTTGTCTCATTTTGTTTTTTGTAAGTACTTTTAATGGTGTATGACTGTATGTTTTACCCTTGAATTTGTAATAGTGCTGCGGGAAATATGGTAGTAGGCGCTATAGAAAATAAAGATTTATTATTATTTATTATTACCACTTGGAACTTTAATGAGAGATTTCTGCAACCTTACGCTTCATTCATCTACAAGGACTCTTGTAACAGGAAACTTACAAACTTGAAAGCAAACCAAGTTTCACCGTTCAGTTTACCACCTATGGTGACAAATTGGTTTGGCCTTGTATAGGGCCATCCAAAACAGACAGTGCAGTGTATTTTGATTATATGGTCTGTGTGCCCAGCAGCTGCACTCGGGGCGATCAGGAGTGGAGGAGTGGTTTTGGCGTAATCCTGGACTAGGTTTATTAAGACTGTTATATGTTCAGGGTCAATGTTATTTGTCTTGCTGTATTGTACGGCTCCCGGCCCATAATCTTGAGGATTGTGTTATTCTTCTAGTAGGGGGGAATGGTGGGTGCCCCCATGTCTGGATCACCACAAAATATTGTTGTGTAAGGTTCCATATGCTAGATTATTAGATGTGAAAGTTAGTTTTTCTGCTAAGCACTGCATAAACAGACATTGTACCCGATCCCTAACTGGGGATTCTACACTTTTTCTTTCATCCAGAGTTTAGGACACGGCCCCTGCCCTTAATAAAGGGAAGAGGGGAATGACGGTACAGGTCGTGACCAGAGTGAGTGTAGTATTGTAGGAAGAAGAAAGAAGAAAGGATGATTGTCCTATGTGAGAGGGGTTGTGTGCCTTCCTACAGGGCAAAGCTGAAAAAGAAAAACTCGGGTATCAGTTCGCTTGGCACACAGTGACTTCCAGAGTCTGTGGCAATACTGGAGGAATGAAAACTTACTTGGTGGTTCACAAAGTGTAGCAGGAGTGAAATGTTGCCCAAGAGAACTTAGCAGCTTCACCAGAGTCAAGGAGGTTAATGGTGACAGAAGCCAGGGGATTACTATAGGACTCGCAACTGCTGTTCTTGGATAAGGGCATCAGCGATCCAGCACTTTTCTCTTTGAAATCACACAGAGAGATCCACAAGAGTCCTGTTATGCATTAACATGCCCAACTTCTCCACTTTTTTTTGGCGGGGGGGGGTTCCGCCTATTTGGGGGTCCCCCTCACGCCCCTCCCGGGGGAGTTTGGCATACCCTCCCACCGCCTGCTAGGCGGAGGGGGGTACCTTTTTAAAATTACCGCGCGCAAGAGTAGCGCCTGGTGCGCTACTCTTGCCTGCCGCGGGACCGCTCCTACAGAGCAGGGTTGCAGCGGGCCGCCAGCTGCGCTCACCCGCCGCGGTTCCTCCCGATCTGTGCGGGGATGGCAGGCAGGGAGGATCGCTCCCTCCTCCCCTATCCCTGTATGTACGGCGCCGGTTGTTGTTGCGCCGGTTTACATACAGGTCAATTGGTGGCGCAGGGGGAAGTGGACGCGCGGCTGATCGCACTTCCCCTGCGCCGCTGGAAGATATCGGTCGGGTAGAGCGGCCGAGCTGCAGGAGCTTGGTAAGGTAAGTGGATTTTATTAATTTAATATTTTTATTAGCTTCTAGGGGGCTCTACTGGCTAAACAGAGTGGGCAATACTCATGGCACAGATGGGGCCGGCACTTCTGGCACAGGAGGGGAGGCACTACCTCAGCGACATCTCACGTAGGGGCACTACCTTGGCTAACTGAGGAGGGCATCTACCTATAGGCAACAGAGGGGCCACTACCTGGGCAAACGAGGGGCAACTAACTGCGCAACAATGGGTGCACTACCTGATAAGATGGGGGCACTACCTGAGCTAACAGATGGGGGCACTACTGCTAACAGAGGGGGCACTACTAGCTAACAGAGGGGGCACTACCTAGGCAAGAAGAGGGCCACTATCATGCAACTAGAGCCCCCGGCGGGGACATCTACCTGCAACAGAGGGGACATCTACCTGGCAAACAGAGGGGGCACTACCTTAGGACAACAAAAGCGGGCACTACCTGGCTAAGACAGATGGGGGGGCCTACCTGGTAACATGATAGGGGGCTACTACCTCGGCAACAGAGGGGGCACTACCTGGCAACAGAGGGGGCATCTACCTGCAACAGAGGGGGACATCACATGGCCAAACAGAGGGGGACATCTACCTCGGCAACAGAGGGGGGCAACTTACCTGTCTAAACAGATGGCGGGCACATATACCTGGCTAAGCAGAGGGGGCACCTACCTGGCAACAGAGGGGGCACTACCTGGCAAAACAGAGGGGGGCACTACCCTGGCTAACAAGATGGGGACACTACCTGGCTAACAGATGGGGGCACACTACTGGCTAACAGTTGGAGGGCACTACCTGGGCTAACAGGATGTGGGCACTACCTGGCAACAGAGCCGGGGGCACTAACTGGCAAAACAGGAGGGGCACTACCTGGCAAAGAAACAGATGGGGGCCACTTACCTGGCAAACAGAGGGGACATATACCTGGCACATTAGGGGGACATCTACTGGCAACAGAGGGGGGACATCTACTGGCAAACAATGGGGACATCTACCTGTGCAAACAGATGGGGCACTACCTGGCAAAAAGGATGGGGGCACCTACATGGCTAAACAATGGGGGCACCTATACCTGGCTAACAAAGGGGGGGCACCTACCTGGTAAACAATGGGGGCGCACCTACCTGGCTAACAAAGGGGCAGGGGCATCTACTGGCTTACAAATTTGGCTCTTACCTGGCTTCAAGAGGGGGCATTCTACTTAGGCTACAAGGGGCATCTACCGGCCTGGTAAGGGGCAGCAGTACCTGGGTTAATGGGGGGCTACTACTGGCTTATAAGGGGCCATCTACCTGCGCTTTCTTCCCAAAAGCGTTATGCAATTAGGTTGGAGTGGGGTGTGGCTTTTTGAAGGGGTGGGCCAACCAACAGTAGATGCGGCGTGTCAATGCAATTTTTTTGCGCGGCGCGCTATTTAGCGCGCCGCCACTAATTTCTCTGCTTTTTCATTTTCCGAAGTTGCCCAACTATGCTGTATGAGATGTTGTAAAACTAGCAGCGGTGAGCTAACCCCACACTACAGCAGAGGAAACTGAACTCTCATCACTCATTGTGAGCAGAAAATCCTATTTCCTGGACTCTGTGTGAAACCTCAATGGCATTGTCAGCAGTACCCTTCAGTTAAACGCATTGTTTATTTACTCTGCCTGATGTGTTTTTCTGCCACATCATCCTGCACCATCTGCCTGGGAGAGTCAGCCTAGTTGGGGGAGTGTAGGCTAAAACTCACCAGGCACTAATTACCACATTATATACTCCCAGGGATCTCCATTTAGTGCCAGGCCAAACTCTGGCCGGACAACCCCCACAACTGCGACAAACTTTTTCAATAAATCCAACTTTGCCAAGCTGCCGCGTCGAGCCTGTGGGCCTGCCAGCCCTCAGACCCACGTGTATACTAACTGAGGCCGGCCCGGGGCGGGTACCAGTGCAGCGGGACAGCAAGGGCTTGCTTGTTTTAACATAGTATGTAAAGTTAGTGTGTGTGTATGTTGTACCCGTGTTGAATGTGAATATGTGAGGGATATTTATATACTGTGCAAAGGAGATGTTATACAGTTGTGTAGGATGTGTGTGTGTGTTATACTATGTGTGCATGGATGTATGTATTTACTATGTGTTGCATGATATGTGGTGTATATACTATGGGGCATGGATGTGTGTATATACTATGTGTGCCATGAATTTCATGTGTTATATACTATGTTGCATGGATGTGTGTGTTATATTCTATGTGTGCATGAATGTGTGTATATAACTATGCTGTGGTTCTATGAATGTGTGTGTATATACTATGTTGTGCATGGGTTGTGTGTAATATATACTATGTGTGCATGGATGTGTTGTATTATACTATGTGTTGCATGAATGTGTGTTATATTACTATGTGTGCAATGGATGTGTGTATATAATATGTGTGCATGGATGTGTGTATGTACTAATGTGTGCATGAATGTGTGTTGTATCATACTATGTGTGCATGGGAGTTGTGTGTGGGTTTTTTTTGGGGGGTGTTGGGTTTTTTTATATACTATGTGTGGCATGGTTAGTGTGTATATACTTTGTGTGTCATTGGAATGTGTATTATACTGTGCATGGATCTGTGTATATAGACTGTATATATATATGCTGTTTATGTCTATATACTCTTGAGTGTATATATTGAATGTTATGTGTATTTTACTGCATGAATTAGTTATAACTGTGGTATGTAAAATAACTGATTGTGTTTATATAGCATGTGGTATATAACTGTTTGTGTAGGTGCAGCGTGTTATAACTGTGTGTTATAAAAGTGTGTGTAGCACATGTGTGTATATATTTTGTATGTAGTGTGTGTATACATGGTGTATACCTAGCCTAAATTATAAAATTGTCAAACTGCAAATTCATATACAGATGGATAGTAGATATGAGATATAAGATATGAGATAGATTGAGATATAACAAGATGAGATAAGATAGATAGATAAAAATAGTTTATTAGGAGAATAGAATAGAGATGAGATACGTAGATAGATAAAACAGAAAAATTGCAGCACTCACGGTATTTAACATTTTTCAATAGCAAGTGATTTATTTCCACATGTTCCAAGAGACGACGTTTCGGCTCTCACAGAGCCATTATCAAGACTTGATAATGGCTCTGTGAGAGAGCCGAAACGTCGTCTCTTGGAACGTGTGGAAATAAATAATTTGTATTGAAAATTTTAAATCCCGTGAGTGCTGCAATTTTTCTGTTTTTTTCTACAATTTTTTGGGAAATTTGCCAAGGTTCCACATTGCTGGCACCCGCGAGGGAAAATGTGTTGTTGGAAGTGCGGCTAGTTTTCTTTTTCTTGTTAGATGATAATTGAGTAGATTAGATAGATATGGAAAATAGATAGGAGATATGAAAAAGAGATAGATAGAAAGGAGATAGATAGATAGATATTGAGATAGATAAAAGAGATAGATAGATAGATGAAGGATAGATAGATAGATAGATAGAAGATAGATATGGAAAATAGATAGATATGGAGATGATATGGAAAATTAGATAGGAGATAGATAGATATGGATGATAGATAGATAGATAGATAGATATGAGATAGGATATTGAGATGATAGATAGATTTGGGTAGAGTGATAGATAGATATGAGATAGATAGATATAAAAATGAAAGGGAAAATAGAATTTAGATAGATTTGAGATAGATTGGAGATAGATAGATTAGATAGATTATGAGATAGATAGATATGAGATTAGATGGGTAGAATATGAGATAGATAGATGATAAATGAGATAGAAAAGAAAGATATGAGATGATGGATATGCGATAGATAGATAAATTGAAAGATAGATAGATATGGATAGAATGGATATATAGAAGATGATAGGGAATGAGATAGATGGTGATAAAATAGAAGATAGGATTAGATAGGAGATAGATAGATGGAAGATAGATAGGATAGATAGAAGAAGATAAAATAGATATGAAAAATAGATAGATAGATAGATAGATAGATAGATAGGGTATGAAGATAGATATATAGTAGATAGATAGTATGATAGTAGATAGGAGATAGATAGATAGAAAGGAGATAGATAAATAGATGTGAGATAGATAGATAGATTAGATAGATAGATAGGAGATAGATATGAGATAGATATGGGATAGATAGATAGATATGAGATAGATATGAAATAAATTGATATGAGAGAGATTTTTAGAAGATAAATAGGAGATTAAGATGACATCGATATGACATAGGTAGATAGATAAATAAGTTGTGATGTGTCTGTGCTGTTGACTGGCTGTCTCTGGGCAGTGGGCTAGGGTGGGCCGAGGCTGCTCCTTCTTCTTCCTGCGCTGGTACCTGGTCCAGGCGCAGTTGGGTGACATCGGGACACTATTGGTGTCCCTCGAAGAGACGTCTTTGGTTACGTGGGTACCATATTAGCGGAAAGATGTCCCGGAGGCCATCCATGTCCCAGGAGCAGGTAAGGGAACACACTATTTGCTTACATTATACTTTAGTCAGGTAGAGGGGAGGCGGGGGGGGGGGTGCACATAATTTGTGTTTTTAATGCTTCTCTTTGCTGTCCGGTTTGCTTCCTGCAGAATTTTCTTCCAACTTTTTAGTCACAGAAACTTCTGCAGGATGTATGGCTTACTCCACTGAAGGGCCTAACTGTAGCCAGCAGGAAAGGGGTAATAGGTCACTAGAATGACAATATACTGCAGTGCACGAGTGCTATAGTATATTGTTCCAGTGATCATTTTTATAAGTACCCGATAGAGAAAAAATTATATCACAAGGTAATCTAGAAAAAAAGCCCCCACCACCACTCTACGATTTTTTTTTTTTTTTTGTGGGACAGCAAGGGGGCCCAGGCAATTTGGCTGTATGGGGCCCTGAGATTCCTGATGGCAGCCCTGGTAGCGAGGGTCCAATAGGGTGGAGAGCCAGAAGTCATCCCTCTGCCGGATGCTGACTATTCGGCTGTCACTAGCCAGGCAAATAAGCATGCTGCGGGCCATCTGCACAAGTGACTCCGAGGGGCCCCCTGCCTCCATTTCCACTGTATACTGCCACGGTGCTTGGGGGTCATCTGCCTCATCTTCCTCATCTCCATCCACATCCTCCAGCTGCTCCTGCTCCTCCTCCTCCCTTGTCACCTGGGTAGAAAATCCACTCATTTCACCAACAATGCTTCTGCCCAATGTCCTCCTCCTCCTCCATTTCAGTCCCCACCGGTCTCATGTGGCCACGAGATATAGTCGCCACGTCTTCAGTCCCCTGCCCAGACAGATTTTTCAGCATCTGTTCCAGGACATGAAGCAGTGGAATGATGTTATTCATCCCGTAGTCCTGGCAACTGACAAATAACGTCACCTCCTCGAATGGCCTCAACAAACGGCAGGTGTCACGCATGAGCTGCCACTGGCTAACATCAAAGTTACACAGGGAAGTACTTCTGTCTGCCTGGATCATCAAAAAATCGTTAATGGCCTTTCTCTGTTCATACAGTCGGTACAACATGTGCAGGCTGGAATTCCAGCGGGTGAAAACATCGCATATCAGAGCGTGTTGGGGGAGGCCGTTCTGCCGCTGCAACTCGGGGGAGGGTGTTCCTGGCTTTGTACGAATGGATAAAGTGCATGCACAGTTTCCCTGGCCATTTTCAGAAGTTCTGAAGATCGAGGGAAGACTTCAGGAACCTTTTCAAAAACCAGATTGAACACGTGCGCCATGCAGGGCGCAGGGGACCATCCCTCCTCGGTGAAAGCGCGGCACCATGTTCCTCCCATTGTCCGTCACCATTGGTTCCGATTTGCAGGGGCGCGGAGAAAGCCACAACATCGATTTCTTGCGGGCATGCGCAGAGCATTTCCCCTCCCCTGTGGACTTCGTTCGCCGAGGCAAGCCAGGTGTAGAACGCGTGACACCGCTGTGCCCTACACATGTGGTGTGATGGAGCAGTATTTGTGGAGGCTGAGATGGTGTGGTGGTGGAGGAGGAGGAGGGCGACATTGCGCAGGTGCAGCATTTTTGACCAACGGGGAGGAGAAACGGCTCCCTGTCCCAAGTTGTTGGTGTGCCTGGGCTTGAAGCACATTCACCCAGTGGGCCGTAAAGGACATGTACTGGCCCTGACCGTAGTTACAGCTCCAGACGTCCGTGCTGCCGTGCACCTTGGAACAAACCGATAAGCTCAAGGACTGACCCACCTTCTGTTCTACATATTTATGAAGTGCTGGAAACTGCCTTTTTGGAAAAAAAATTTACGGCTTGGAACTCTCCATCTCGGCTCGGCAACAAGCCATTAGTTCTCTGAACGGTGCAGAGTCCACCCATTTGGAAAGGGAGGGACTGCAGAAACCAAACCCAACTTTGGACAGGAGCAACGGTCAGCTGCTGCACCTTAGGATGGTTGGACGCATACTGTTGCCCGCTGAACGACTGCGGGCACCATGAGTAGCGAGGAGCCAGGACAATCTGTACCGTGAGATGATGTAAAAAGAAAACAGCTCCCTTCTGCAGAGGTGGTGAAGCCTTGACGGGCTCCAATGGCATGCATGCCACGGGGCGCTGCTGCTGCTTGCTGTTTGCTGCGGCGGGCAGGAAATGGACCACCACATCTGAGCCACGTTTCTCCCGGGCCACCGGATGGTGACGCTGCATGTGTTGACGCGGGGCCGTGGTGCCAACGTTAGCTCCCTTTGGCCACGCTTAAACTTTCTGCCCACAATTTTTCTACATATACCCATTTTCAGCTCCTCCGATGTCTTAGCAAAGAACTGCCACACCGCCGAGTATGGGTTTTTTACCGCCAACGGCTCCGCACGAGTGACTACTGCCGCCGCTTGCCTCGCTGAGCCCCTGTGCTGCTACTTTCTTGGACCTACGAAGCGGGTTTTTTTTACCCCGTGGCCACTTGGCTCCCGACCTCACACTGCTGCTATCCTGCTGACTCACGGCCACATGACCCACTTGCTGGCTGCGCTCTGCCTACGCACAAGCTGACGCCCTCTTCTCCTGACGATGATGAAGCCCTTGCCTCACCCGGCCCCCAAAGTGCGGTCGGCTACATCATCATCTATTTGTGTTTTCCATCGTCACTGCTGTCCTCATCCCCGGGTCTTGGTATGCCGAGGCTGACCTCTCACAACATGACCTCCCATGCCACTCTCCACATCTATACTTTGCCGCCTACTTGCAAGAAGCAGGCGATATTGGCCCCATTTTTCGCTGCCAATTTGCTGCTGACTGCCCTCCTCAAATTGTTCATCCTTGCTATATAGTGGCGCTGACCCAGACCACATAGTAGATCTCTGGCTGAGGGAACCAGATGGGACAGAGGGGTGCTGAGGACAGGTGAGGGCCGCTGCCCCGCCCCTTTCCCCGGGCCATGCCAACTAAAGTTGTGTCTGAGGTTCCCACCGACTCTTGGCTGGGGTTGTCAGATGTCATCTGGGAGGAAGAGGATACCTAGTCAACCATCAAGAACCCTTGGGTTGCTGAACAACACACGGCCCGCTAGATGACAGCGGCAGTTGTGGCCTCACCGAGTGACCCCTGCTCGACTCCCCTTGCTGTGCTGCACCTGGGCCTTTCCAGGAATGTTTGTGCCACTGCCACTCGCAGGTGCAGAGCCTGCCACCTCTCTCTCTGACATACTGTTTGTTCTAAAATGGTTACAGACACTGTTTTGATGATGATATCTGTATATGATAAATATACACCCTGTTTTTGACTCCAAATGAACCCAGTAACAAGCTTGGGTAACCCTTGGATATAAATTGCGCTCCACAAATGGCCAGGAAAAATTTACTTGTATGTGTTTTTAAAAACACTGTGTGTTTTTACTAAATGTAAATGCACAAACAGGCTTAATTAAAACCTTCGGACATGAAAATTTGGCTACAGGAAAAATGTATATACTTTGGCGTTGAAAAAGACGTTTTTTTTTTTTGTCAGCACACCAGCAAAACAAAGCTTAATTAACCCCTGGATGTAAATTGCGCAAAGAAATTGAGCCGCACAAACTAGTAGCTTTGTAGCGTGTTACAATTGCGTGTTTTCTACGCCACACAACAAGAGATACAGTTGTAATTAACCTTTGCTTTTGAATTAGGCTACAGGAAAAAAATTTTTATATTTTGGCGTTGAAAAGACGGTTTCTTGGGTCAGCACACCACAAAACAACGCTTAATTAACCCCTGGATGTAAATTGCGCCAAAGAATTAGCCGCACAAACTATAGCTTTGTAGCGTGTTAAAAATTGCGTGTTTTCTACGCCACACAACAAGAGATACAGTTGTAATTAACCTTTGCTTGTGAATTTGGCTACAGGAAAAAATTTATATATTTGGCGTTGAAAAAAGACGTTTATTTTTTCATCAGACCAGCAAAACAACGCTTAATTAACCCCTGGATGTAAATTTCGCCAAAGAATTGAGCCGCACAAACTAGTAGCTTTGTAGCGTGTTACAATTGCGTGTTTTCTACGCCACACAACAAGAGATACAGTTGTAATTAACCTTTGCTTGTGAATTAGGCTACAGGGAAAAATTTATATATTTTGGCGTTGTAAAAGACGGTTTATTTTTGTCAGCACACCAGCAAAACAACGCTTAATTAACCCCTGGATGTAAATTGCGCAATAGAAGAGCAGCCAAAAATGAAGTGGTATTTGTATTGTAAAAACGCTGTTTCTTTAAGTGAATACACCAGGAACTGGCTTAGATCCCACTTGGATATTGAATGTATATGCAGCTGCAGTGGACGCACACTGGGTTTCAGATCCAATACCCCAAAAAATTAGAAATAAACATTAAGAGAACATCTCTGAGACAAGCTGAGACACCCCACAGAAATCGCTATATAAAAATCAATTCTTCAGTAAGAGCTATCAGCGCGCAAACACCTTCCCTGATCAGTACAGTGAGAGGAGTGTGAGCTCCCCCGTCGCGCCCGGACTTATATAGTGCGGTGACGCACAGAATCCCGCCGGTCTCTGATTGGCTTCATCTCTGCACATGTCATCAGGCTATGCCCTTCTTCCTCCCAGAGTGCTTTGCCCCATGTAAACGCCATGTGCTTCGCAGCCATTTTTATCAATCAAAAGCACACTTCGTTCACCCGAAGTACCCCAAAGTTCGACTTCATTCCGAACCGATGTTTTCCTGAAATTCTAAACGAATTCCACTTCGTTAGAATCGATTCGCCCATCTCTAATCCTGACGTTCCTGTACGTCATGGTTCACTGTCTGTTAATGCACCATGACGTCCAGGAACATCATGAAAGCTTTCTGTCTCCCTGTGCAGAGATAAGGTGAAAGCTCTATGCTAATTGCTGTTTGCTACACAGCAGGTGATCAATCACAGGATCGCTGGGGAATTTTTTTAAACAGACTGCTGACTCAACAATTACAGCTGACCAAAAACCCGGGGTCTGTTTTTGTGAGAGAGAGTGAGGAATCGTATTTCTGTTTCTTGGGCCTGTGCCCCCCCTTCTGGATTTGGGCTATCCCCAGCCTAAAAATTTTAAATTTAACCCCCCAATGCCCCAAAAACACTTCACCCGGGCCCCCTGTAATCAATTTTTTTTTGGGGAGCTGTCCCGATCAAAAACAGTTGGCCCTTTTCAAATTCCACAATTTTCCCGCCATGAACATCAAAATGGCTCATACAGTGAAAAAAAAACCAAAAAAAAAGGGCCCTGTTTTCCCTCACCATAATTTTTAAGAAATTCCCGATCAGTTTTAAAAAACAGTTTTTTAACTTCTTGTTTTTCCCCCATCCCTTTTACTGCCCTCACTACGCCAAAAAAGGCCCGAAAAATATTCTAAAACAAGAAGGTTTCTCCTTCAATTTTAGGCCTTTTGGAAAGTCAAAAAGTTTCTATGGGCCAAAGTTTTATATTTCTAAAAAATGCATAATAAGGGTTAATCATTAAAAAGGGGTTGCATTTTCTTGGTAAAATTTTACGGGGTTTCCCAAAGGGAAAAAATGAACAAAAATCGAAATCTAAAAAAAAAATTTAAAAAAATTTAAAAATTTTACCTTCGCTTTTCATTCATTTTTTTGCGAAAAACCTAAGGAAATTTAAAAAAATTCCCTAAATGCTGTTTTTACTATTTTTAAGGGGGGTAGTTTTTTTAAAAGGGTCATTTTTTTGGGGGGGTTTTTAACATAAAAACCCCCTCAAAACCACATCAAAGTGGCCCGGTTTTCCCCAAAAAAACTGTTTCTGCAAATTTTTTTTGAAAATTTTAAAAATTTTCTACAAATTTTAAAACCCCCAAAAAGTTTTTTAAAAAAAAAATTTGGGTGTTTAAAAAAATTTTATGACAACACAAAGTAGACATATGGTAGATGTTTCTTTTTTTAAATTTCCCTTTTTTGGTTTACTATGTGTCTGGCACACCCAAAAAAAATTTTAAAAATTTAAAATGGGAAATTTTTTTTAAAATTTTTACAACATTTCGATATTTTTTTACAAACCAAAAAAGGGTGTTAACGACCAAAAATTTAAATTTCAAAATTAAAGCACAATGCTCCACGAGAAAACAACCTCTGAATCACATAGATAGGTAAAAGTATTGAAAAGTTATTCACAGTGGCACATGTCAGATTTGAAAAAAAAGGGCTTGGTCCTTAAAGGGGTTGTCTCGCTACAATTATTGGGTTTTAATTAAAAGATCTTTAAAAAACAAGCAGCTTTGCAATATATGTTCATTACAAATGTCCTACTGATTTTGAGTTAGCCCTGTTAGTAGTACTACATCAGCTTCTAAAATTTCTATAGCAGCCGACCTGTTGATCCTTATCTCACTGGCTGTCAGGTCTGTATGACTCATACAGGTCGGAGCAGAGAGCCCAGACTGATTCTGTAGTGGAGGGGGGAGGAGGGCTCTGGCTTCTGTGTCCATGCTGCCTGGATTAACCCTGTGTGTGCCTGCTTCCTCCTGCTCTCTACACAGATAGATGTGACAGCAGTGACCCTGTGTGTTACTATAATCATGATGTGTCTGTGGAGCTGTCACTATAGTAATAGAACAGATAAGGCATGTGAACAGTTCATGCTTTGCTGTACTAGTGACACATCCTGAGTATAGTAACACTTCCCAGCTGCCCTGTGTCTGTTCTGACAATGTAAGCTAAGCAGGGGGTATAGGAACACTTGCATCCCCCCCTGCTCTGGCTCCACACTCAGATCAGCCCTCTCCTGTCTCCTGACTGTGGAGACAGCAGCAAGAGCTGCAGCAGACCTAGGCAGGCACACACAGGGTTAACTCTGGCAGCAAACCCCCTCGCGCCCCCCCCCCTCTCCCTTGCTGTATAGAAGTTACAGAGGAGAGCTTTCTGTGTGCTGAGGGGAGGGAAGAGGGAGGAGAAGAGGCAGACAAGCTAGCACTCCCCTCAATTCAACTCCCAGCCACAGACAGAGGCTGAAAGCTTTTAATGAGACAACTACTTTAAGTCCAAAACAGGCTTAGACCTTAAAGGGTTAAACTGATTGGACTTGATTAGGAAAGACACACACCTGTCTATATAAGACCTCACAGTTCACAGTGCATGTCCGAGCACATGAGAATCATGAGGTCTAACGAACTACCCAAGGAGCTCAGAGACAGAATTGTGGCAATGCACAGATCTGGCCAAGGTTACAAAATTTCTGCAGCACTCAAGGTTCCTAAGAGCACAGTGGCCTCCATAATTCTAAAATGGAAGAAGTTTGGAACAACCATAACTCTTCCTCGACCTGGCCATCCAGCCAAACTAAGCAATCGTGGGTGAAGAGCCTTGGTGAGAGAGGTAAAGAAGAACCCCAAGATCACTGTGGCTGAGCTCCAGAGATGCTGTAGGGAGATGGGAGAAAGTTCCACAAAGTCAACTATCACTGTAGCCCTCCACCAGTCGGGGCCTTATGGCAAAGTGTGCCGACGGAAGCCTCTTCTCAGTGCAAGACATATGAAAGCCCACAAACAATTTGCAAAAAAACACATGATGGACTCCCAGACTATGAGAAATAAGATTCTCTGGTCCGATGAGATGAAGATTTAACTTTTTGGTGTTAATTCTAAGCGGTATGTGTGGAGAAAACCAGGCACTGCTCATCACCTGCCCAATACAATCCCAACAGTGAAACATGGTGGTGGCAGCATCATGCTATTGGGGTGTTTTTCAACTTCAGGGATAGGACAACTGGTTGCAATTGAAGGAAAGATGAATGCGGCCAAGAACAGAGACATCCTGGATGAAAACCTCTTCCAGAGTGCTCTGGACCTCAGACTGGGCTGAAGGTTCTTCTTCCAACAAGACAAGTAGTGGCTTCAGAACAACTCTGTGCCCATTCTTGACTGGCCCAGCCTGAGCCCTGACCTAAACCCAATTGAGCATCTCTGGAGAGACTTGAAAATGGCTGTCCACCAACGATCACCATTCAACCTGAGATTACTGGAGGGGATCTACAAGGAAGAATGGCAGAGGATCCCCAAAACCAGGTGTTTAAACTTGTTGCATAATTCCCAAGATGACTCTGGCTGTACTAGCTCAAAAGGGTGCTTCTACTCAATACTGAGCAAAGGGTGTGAAAACTTAAGACCATGTGATATTCAGTTTTTCTTATTTAATAAATTTGCAAAAATATCTACTTTTCTGTTTTTTTTCTTTCAAGATGGGGAACAGAGTGTACATTAATGGGCAAAAAAATTTAACTTTTTGGATCTTACCAAATGGCTTCAATGAAAGAAAGAGTGAAAAATTTAAAGGGGTCTAAATACTTTCCGTACCCACTGTATATACAGTGCTCATTGAGAGCTGTATATACCACAATCGGAAAAGCAGGAATGGTAATAAACTGATAGCAATCGCTTCACTTCTACAGCTGCAGAATTAACGTTGGGCATTGTGCACAGCAGTTGAGACATTTTGCTGTGTCAAAGCCCTCAAAAGTGTCATCCCACACTCACTGGGCAACATATACAGCCCACACCACCCATGTACTTGTAGAAATCATGGGCAACCATTGTCGCCAATGGCACTATTTTATGTAGTCACATAATTAATTTCCCTCTAACAACAATATATGAAGATATGAATTTATCAGTGAATGAATCCTCAATGAATTTTGTAAAATCCATTTTTTATTGTATGAACAACCAACAATGCATTTTTCACATGGATTAAAAAAGATAGCTAGGCATTCTTTTTTAGTGATTGAGTAGTTCCGCTCTGCTTGGGGCAGCTTCCTTATGTGATAGCTCATGGTATATTCCTCTCCATTTATGACTTCGTATATCAAAATCCCTAGACCTACATCAAAGGCATCCGCCTGGATGACAAATTCTCTGGTAAAGTCTGAGGCGACTAACACAGGCTGTCCACAGAGAGCCGACTTAAGTTTCTGGAAGGCCTCTTCAGCCACTTGTGACCACTTAACCATAGCAAAATTGGCATCTTTTGTCAGTTAGTCAGGGGCACTTCTGTCTCCACGAATTTGGGGATGAACCTTCTATAATACCCCACAATTCCCAGAAATGCCCTGATCTGTCTCTTGTTAAGTGGGTGGGCCAGTTCTGTATGGCCTCTACTTTATTAAGCTAGAGTTTTATTTCTCCTTGTTCCAAAATGTACCAGGCTTCTTCCATCCCTATGGGACATTTACTATGGTTGACTGTCAAACCTTATTTCCTCAATGTGGCTGATAAGCGACCACATATTTCCTGTGGAGACATAAAACCTGCTCCATGGTCCTCTGGAAAGTGTCAAGAGCCCCTTGCAATCCAAATGACATTCTTACTTAGTGAAAAGATCCCTCAGGAATGGAGAATGCTGTCTTCTCCCTAGCCTCCTTGGATAATGGAATCTGCCATATCCTTTGAGGTCTAGGGTTGTGATGTAGGGTGGAATTTTAAATTCACTGTTGCCTGTGGGTCAGTGATGATCTCATGCTCTATTACTATGTAAATATATACCTATTTTGTAGAAGTAATTGTCTACTTTGATTTTTTGGGAGGGTGACAGGGTCTTTGCAATTATTACCTCCTCAAGAGCTGGTGTCACTATCTCATATGGTCCCTGCCACTTTGCAAGAAACTTGCTTTCTACTTTAGATACCAATAAAAGAACTTAGTCTCCTGGCCTAAACTATCTGAGAAAGGCCAATCTGTCACTCAGATCGTCAATTATCATGCCGATATCCAATAGTCGATAACAGATTATCGGCGATGACCACTAAAGTCTATGGGATAGGAACAACAGCTTCATTCTTACACCCAAAAAGGGGTGGAGAAGCTGGAATAAACATCCACAACAGTCAAATGGATACGTGCTACATCGTAGGCAAGACAATTAGCCAACAAGAGTCACAGAAAAAAACTGACAGACTATTAACTATCCCTGTTTTGTACCATAGCATGACCCTTAAACCTGCATGACCCACAAATTAAAAAGTGCCAGAAGGCAGTATTATTTGAACCATCATTTTAGTTGAACTGGACATTGACTATACCGGTCTTGTACCACAGCATGACCCCCAAACCCGCATGATCCACAGATTAAAAAGTGCCAGAAGAAAGTAGTCTTTGAACCACCATTTTAGTTGAACTGGACATTGACTATCCCTGTCCTGGACCGACCCAGTGATGACAGGAATCACAGTCCTGCAACCGACAATCTGCTGGCTTGCGTGTTGTCGCCAGCACCTTCTCTCATACCTCTACCTCCATGTCCTACACCCCTCTTTGCTCGCTTACCACCTGCAGTTCGCTCCATGTTCAGAAAGATAAAAATGTAAAATATACGGAAGAGTTTTTGACAGTCTCTTATTGAAAGACGGCAAACCACAGCTCTTCTTAAATACCACAAATTTCCAACAGCCAACTAGGATTAGAAACAGAATTGTTTCTATCAAATATCTGTGAAATGCGGTCTGGTGGAAGAACCGTAACACAAAATCAACAGTGTTCTTCCTTCAGTCCCTGAGATCTACAACTGCCCATTAGGACTAGCAGTTGATAGTTTTCAACAAACTATCGTACAAATGCACGATTAGTACCAAACTGAGACCCCCGAGTGAAAATAGAAGTATAAAAAGTTTATTGGATTAATATGGCAGCCTTCGCTCCACTGACTACAGGCGTAATATACTATCAAATATCTATAACACAATATGCGTACAACTGAGCTTTTTGCGGCAAACAGACGCATGGACTTCAATAAAACTATTTCAAAGTTATAGGGATAAGTTATGCCGGTTTTTGGGAACACTGACACGCAGTAATTGCAATAGAACTGATAACACAGGGACAATTTCAACTCCTATCAGAGGTCTGCTAGCCAAAAAAATGGTAAAAAAACAATTATTTTTCATTTGAAGATCACAGGACACACTGAGCTGCAAAATATCTTCCTTTCATGCCTCTCCTCCTGCCGAACCCCTCCTCCCCCAACAGCGGCACACACCAGTAGATATCCTTAAAACTTTCTCTAACTAAATAAGAAGTGAAATTCTCTAATCTAACTCTATTCTAAGCTGTAGGTAGATGGATGGTTTCTTGTATTAGAAGAGACTATCTATCAGAGCTGTTAGAACAGCTATTGGTTTAAACACAGAGAGACACGTCCTGCGTGAAGTGGATAGACAGAGTAATGAGCTTAAACAGGAAATGCAGTTGCATAGATAAAACGAGGTCACGTGATATTTTCAGCCAATGAGATCCATACACCGCAAAGTGGTGACATTGTACATCCTCCTCACCCCCCTCTATCCTCGGAGTTCATTGGCTGGCCGCCAAAATAACAGGAAACGCTGAAAATGGCACGATAGTAATAGATTATCTGTGAGATTGTCATCGGAAATTTCCGATAAGCCCAAAATCCGTGCCGATTTCAACTTTTGTCGATAATATCGCTTATCACTACTGATGATCAATCATCGGAACCTCCCATGCTCACCTCCAAGACTTTGCAGTTGCTACTATGCTACACCAGTTCTCTGAAACATACTACGCTGTACGATCAGGCAAACTCATAACACTAATAGTTTAAAGCACACCCTGAGCCTGAGGCCTACCAATGTCCCTAACAGTTAACTCTACTATTGCAGATACATCCTCTTTTACTGTAAACTATTCTGTATTTAGGAAACATGGCTGGACCATTGTGTAAACAATGCACTTCTTACCTTTTATCTCACCCATACACCCTAATAGATTGTAAGCTCTTGTAAGCAGGGCCCTCATACGTGTCTGATCTGTTAGGAATGTTTAACTGTGCAATTTTTGTTTTATGTCTGTAGTTATACCCTCTAAATTGTGAAGTACTGTGGAATATGGTGCCGCTACATAAATAAAGATTATTATTATTATTAGTACAGTTGGCACAAAATTTCTGAAAAATGTAATATTTTTCAAAAGTGTTCAGTCAACAGTAAATATGTATTTATTTAACATATTGCAATTGAAAAACAGAAAGTGAAAAAAAATTATTGATTTGTATTGGTCTACTTTCACCTCCTAGATAAAGTACAAAATGTGTTGCAAAAACAATGACAAATTTCATTGCACATATAAAAACTTTACAATGTTTTTTCTCTGAGAATGTCACTAATTCAAGATTTACATACAGGCCTTGTCATTAATGTGTTTTATTTTTGCAAAACTGCTTTCATGCAGCTACATATAGAACATAAAATGCACCCATTTTCCGTTCAACATGTGGTAACATGTCTATAATAGCAGTTACTCCCTTCTGTCCAGCACAAGGTGGAGGTATGAACAGAGTTGTGCCAGAAACTGGCGTGCTTTGAGCCCAAAAAAACTGTCACAGCCCTGTTCTATAGATGTGATAAACAGTGGTATGCCAAAACTCGCAGCATTTTGCGCCAGACAAAACACTTTTAAATCAACCAATTATGCATCAAAAATATGCTATGTAATGCCTACCACACTACAGGTTTCTGAACCCACATGCAGTGGCGAAAATAAGTATTTGATACACTGGCGATTTTGCAAGTTTTCCCACCTACAAAGAATGGAGAGGTTTGTAATTTTCAGCATAGGTACACTTCAATCGTGAAAGAGAGAATCTAAAAAAATCCAGAAAATCACATTGTATGAGTCTTAAATAATTAATTTGCATTTTATTGCATGAAATAAATATTTAATACAATAGAAAAACAGAACTTAATACTTGGCACAGGTCAGACGTTTCCTGTAGTTCTTGACCAAGTTTGCACACACTGCGGCAGGGGTTTTGACCCACTTCTCCATAATGATCTTCTCCAGATCTTTCAGCTTTATAGGTTGTTAGTGGGCTACATTTCGTATCAGCTCCCTCCAAAAATTTTTGATTGGGGTCAGGTCTGGAGACTGCTTATGCCATTCCATGACTTTGAAATGCTTTCTAAGGAGCCACTCCTTAGTTGCCTCTGGCGGTGTTTTGGGTCATTGTCATGCTTGTTGACCCAGCCACGACCTATCATCAATGTTCTTACTGAGGAAAGATACATGGCCCCATCCATACTGGAGAGGTTGGAGTGTGACTGGTTGAGTGTGTGGACAGGTGTCTTTTAGGCTATGCTCACATGATGTATTGCGGCGCGTACAGTATGCTCCGCAATACATTGTGTGTCTCGGGAGCTCACGCTGATCAGCAAATACTTCCAAGGCGCGGGGGGGGCCTGCAACCCACTGGCCCCATAGACTTGCATTACTCTTGCATTACAAGTCACTTATCTCCAAGCGATCGTATTGTACGAGCGGGGAGAGGAGGCGTAATCCATAGCTCTCTGAGCGCAAATACGTGGCGAAATGCGTGCCGAAATTACATTGTGTGAACATACCTTTATACAGGTAACAAGTTCAACACAAGTGCAATAAAAACAGATAAGGAGTGTAGAGTAGGAGGGCTTCTTAAATAAAAACTAACAGGTCTATGAGAGCCAGAATTTTTGCTGGTTGGTAGGTGATCAAATACGTCTTCCATGCAATAAAATGCAAATTAATTATTTAACCCCTTAAGGACCTTGCGTTTTTTTTTTTGGCTGACTCGTTCCATTTCCCCTTCCAAGAGCCTTTTCATTTTCCACCTATCTATACATAAAAGGGCTTTTATTTTGCGGGACAAGATGTACTTTCTAATGGTGTTATTCACTGTACTATAGAATATACTGAAAAACCACAAAAGAATCCAAGTGGGACAACATTTGAAAAAAAGTACTTGTGCCATGTTTACGGGCTTTTTTTTTTTAGGCCGTTCAATCTCCAGTATAAATGATGTTATCTGTATTCTACAGGTTGATACGATTCCAGCAATACCAAACATGTAGCATTTTTGTTATGTTTTGGTACCGTAATAAAACTCCAAACATTTTTGAAATTTGTGCCGCGGCGCCATTTTCTGCGACCAATAACTTTTTTGAACTAACATCTAAGGACTTGAGTGAGGGTGCAATTTTTTTGTGGGCCGAAGTGTACTTTTTATGGGTAGCAGTTTGGAATACATACAACTTTTTTGATCAATTTTATTCCAATTTTTAGAGGACGTACATGACCAAAAAACCCACAATTTTGGTGTTTGGAATTTTTTTCTTCTCCAGTTTTCAGAGTACAGAATAAATGATGTTATATTTTAATAGATCGGACTTTTTCAGACGCGGCGATACCAAATATGTATAACTTATTATTTTAATTTTTTTATTTAAAAATGGCAAAAGGGGGTGATTTGAACTTTTAATATATTTTTTTACATATTAAATACATTTTTTTTTTACTATAAGTTTGAATCCCCCTAAGGTGCTTCATCACTAAGAGGCGCAATCATTTCTACAACTTAATGTATTGAATAGACAATGAATTAGGGTGTACCAATATGACGGTTTCCCCACTTCCTACCTGGGGTAGAAAGTAGTGAAACTGAAAACATGGCTGCAATGGAAGCCTACAGTACACAAGGCTTCCAGCTGCCATATTCACCGATCGGAGTGAGGAAAGGTGCGCGGCACCATTTCTCATCCATTTAGAGCTTGTTCACACGGAGTTTCCACTCCGTGTTAACTATGCTTTTTAGATCCGTCTCTGGACTGACAGGATGGACCCAGAGATGGATCTAAACAATTAGCAGTGAGATTATTACTGCGGGCAATGAGTAACACGTTCACATGAGACATCGCCGCTGCGTGTTTCCCTCCTGCCTGTCGGCTCCGTCTTTGAAAGAATTGCAATCCCGCTACAAAGCCCCTTAACAACTATAGGACGTACTCATACGTCCAGGGTCGTTAAGGGGTTAAAAATCATACAATGTGATTTTCTGGATTTTTTGGTTTTAGATTCTGTCTCTCATAGTTGAAGTGTACATACGATAAAAATTACGGACTACTCCATTCGTTGTAGGTGGGAAAGCCTGCAAAATCGTCAGTGTATCAAATATTTATTTTCCCCACTGTACGACAATTTCATACAGCATTCTACACTAAGAAAAAGTGATCT